>CAUYSK010009460.1:0-65582 GCA_963575035.1 Avahi laniger
CTGTATGTTAACCATACCAGAGTTTTCTCTTCCTCAGTCAACTGATCATGGGAAATACCCCATGAGACCACAGATGCAGGCTGGGACAGAAAGGGTCATGGAGCAGGAGTCATAGCATGGGCGTTTGGGCCATTTCCTCATGCAACTTACTTGTGCCTTCAGATCCTGCTTGGGCCCAATCTCATATGCACCACATTCATTTGATGACAGAGTGCTTCTGCGCATGACCTACCTGATGGTTGGGTAGGTCAGTTCATCATGGGCAACTCAGGTCATATGGTAACTTGGTGGTTCATGACTAAGTGTTCCATTTCTTTTAAAGTCTAGCAGCAAGCCAAAAGCTGTTTCTCAAAAGGAATGTAGTTAACTACAGAGGATGACAGGACTTTGCTCCAAAATCCTAGCAGTCTATGCTGTGATTCGCCTTAGCATTTCTATCTGCCATTGACACTTCAAACACCAGAACATCTTCTGGATCAAGTGGCAGAGAAACTGGCACAACAGCCTGGACCCCCTGTGAAGCCTTATTTTATTACAGATCCTATTCAAAATTAGCAGCTTTTAAGGTCATTTGGTAAATGGGCTGGAGCAACACACCCACATGAGGAATGTGTTGCTGGCAAAATCCAAAGAGGTGTGCGAGGCATTGTGCCACTGTTTCAGTTGTAGAATTATGTATCAACTTATCCTTCTTCTTAGAAGGGATATCTTGGCATGCCCCACACCTCTGGATGTCTAGAAATTTCACTGAGGTAGATTTTTATAGGACAATTTCCCATCCATTGACACGCAAATGTCTTAATATGTCTAGAATAGTTGTTATTTCCTATTCAATAGGTTCAACCAGCATAATACCTTCTATGTAATGAACCAGCATGAATTTTTGTGAATATGAACAGTAATCAAGGTTGCTATGGACTAAATTATAACATATGACTGGAGAGTTGATGTGCTACTGGGTAGGATAGTGAAGGTGTATTGCTGGCTTTGCCAGCTGAAAGTAAACTGCTTTTGATAACCTTTACTAAGAGGTACCAAGAAAAAAGCATTTTCCAGATTAATAGCTGCATACCAGGTACCAGAGGACATGCTAATTAGCTAAGTAACAAAATCATATCTGGAATGGCATTTGCAATAGGAGTCACTACCTGATTAAATATATAATAATCCACTGTCATCCTCCAAGATCCATCTGTTTTCTCCATAGGCCAAATAGGCAAGGTGAATGGGAATGCGATAGGTATCACCACACCTGCATCTGTCAACACATTTATGATGGCACTAATCTCTGCAATCCCTTCAGAGACGTGATATTGCTTTTGCTTAACTGTTTTTATAAGTAGAGGCAGTTTTAGCAGTTTCCACTGGCCTTTCTACTATAATAGCCCTCACTCCACAAGTCAGGCAACAAATTTGTGGATTCTGCCAGTTGGTTCTGTGGCTCTGAACATGTCTATTCCAATCAGGCATTCCAGAATGGGAGGAATAGCCATAGGATAGACTCAGGGAGCTACTGGACCCACTGTAATATGGTCCTGAGTTTAAACTCCATTGATCACCTGATTTCCATAAGCCCCTTGTCTTAGCCTATTTGTGCTGCTGTAACAAAATGCTGAGACTGGGTAATATATAAGCAACAGAAATTTATTTTCTCACAGTTATGGAGGCTGAGAAGTCCAAGACAGTGACATCAGCAGGTTTGGTGTCTGGTGAGGGCTTGGTCTCTGCTTCCAAGATGATGTCTTGAGTGCTGTGTCCTCACATGGTAGAAGGGACAGAAGGAAAAAAAGGGGCCTAGTTAGTTCTTTCCAGCCCTTTTATAAGGTCACTAATCTGATTCATGAAGGCATGACATAATTGCCTCCTAAAGGTCCTACCTCTTAATACTATTACATGGTGCTTAAGTTTCAACACAAATTTTGCAAGGGACACAAACCTTTAAACCATGGTACCCCCTACTCTGACTGGTGGACCACAGTGACATTTTGGGTCTCCAGGAATTAGTATCAATTTAGAGCCACTGTCCAGTAGTACTGTCCAGTAGTACTCCCAAAGTCTGATTATTTCCCTTTCCCCAGTGCACAGTTACTCTAGTGTATGCCCATAAGTCCCTTTGGAAGTAGTCTAGGAGAAAGATTAACAGTATATATTTTTGGCAGTGTACTGGGGAATTTCCACAAGGTGACCCAAATCCTTCTCATTTAAGGAGCTCTGGAATCTGTAAACTGGCTCAAGTCTGGGAATTGATTGAGGAAATTGTGACTCTGTTTCAGTGATTTAAGTTAGACTTTTGTTCATTCAACCTAGAACTCATTTGCTTATACAGATCAAGTGAAAAAATCATAGATTGCCCATCTAATTCCTTTCTTAGGGATAGTAAGATTAACCGGCCAGTACATATGTCTCTGCAAATCAGTCTATTCTGTTACAGTGACACACGAGGTCTCTGACTGCCCAGCACCCAAGCAGCCCAGGAGCTGTGAGAGAACCCAGGCTGGAAAAGAACCATTGCCATCAGCATATCCACTCTCTCGTTAAACATGGGGATCTTTTGCATAGCACCCTGCAAGCTTAAGAAATGTTGGTCTGATGTTTGTTTAAGGGAGGAAAAATAAACACTGCATCATCTCCGTGCCAATTTCTTCACTGAAGAGTACAGTCGATCATTGTTTAATGATCATTGTCGGCACTGGAATGACTCCTGGCACCTGGGGCTTCCTTAAGCAGTGGTTTTGTCACACTTAGACAGGGACTAGAATTCACATTTTCTGCCTTTGTGGAGTGAGTGTAAGAAGGAGCTCCTTTCAAGCCATGTTGGAGGGTCTTCCTTGGCTATGAGAGGGATGCTTGGCGCCCTTAAATCTGACTGCTTGGCGCCCTTAAATCTGACCGCCTTGTACACGTTTGCCAGTATGTTCACCCAGATTCCAGTTTAAGTCTTATTTGCCTACTTGTCTCACTTCTTTCTCCACTAATGTTAGTTGATTCTCTATGATATTGAACATTGGATTGTCTGGGTCTGGATTCACCCTAAGGATAGAGTTAGCAAGAAGGGAAGGTGACACTGCCTTGCCCAGAAAAGGAGCTACGGGTTGATGGTCTGGTGAATGCAATGTGCCAGGGCAAAGGATGATGCATGAACTCCTCAGTGCATGGGGCTGAAATGGTAATCTTTTGATTTCAGTGCCCTGATGGCACACAGGGTAGAGCAAAGTAAAACAAAACAAAACAAAACTGGGCTGGACCCTCTGACCTGCCTGTATGGCTCCTGGCTCTTGCTCTTCTAGATGATCTCCAATATTCTTCCAAGTCATGGCCTCTCATCTTCGCCCTCTTTTTGTGGCAATGACCTGCCCAACCCCTTTGCCTGTTGGGTCTGCCCTCACTAAGCCCACCATTCCTGTGGCCTCTCCATGACAGCAGAGAAGGCTCAGACACTGTCCAGCTCCACCATAATCAATGAGTGAGCCCTTGACTCTTTTACCTAGTCCTTTAACTTTTAGGAAAAAGACAGGGGAAGAATGAATCTACTGTTCCTTTTCTCTCATTTTTCTCTCTTCTTTCTTCTTATTCTGAGCTACAGGTGGTCTTAACAACCAAATCCTCAAGTGTGCTAGAATGTCTTTGAGCAGTGCTGAGGCCATGCATACTTTCTGTGACTCCTTCATTCATTTCCTTGGTGTGTCCTTTCTGTTCTGCTCTTGTAGGGCTAAGTGCTCTCAGGCATCGTGCCACATTTTTTTTTTTTTTGTAATGTTTCTTGACCTAAGCTGGGACTTTTAACTTCAAAGAGAGCAGCCAAGTGTCAAATTTGGCCTTTCCCAAGTCTTGCTTACAGAAGGTCCAGCAATCCCCTGAAGTGATTGGCAATGCTGTCCCTGGGCCAAATGCAGAAGGCAGCTGCAGATGGTGCTGCGGAGAGACAGTGCGCGGAAGGTACCTCCTGCCAATCCTGGACGCCAGACCTGGCCAAGCCACCAGACTTCTGGCTCCTAGTCAAGACCCCAGCCTTCCTCCATGAAGGCCATGTGGAATTGGATCCAGATACCTTAGGAGATTGTCTGGCAACCTGTTCCCCCAGCGTGAGGTGCCTTCCTTCTCTGGCCTTACAGCCAGCCAGCATCTGAGGGAAGAATGCCTGGCAGAATTAAGGCCTAAAGGCCTGTTTGTATCTTCACAGCCTCCAGTAGAACCTCACTTTCTTAAGCTTTTAGAAGAATCTGTTCTTAAGTCCACCTTCTGATTCCAAATATGTGGACTTTGAACCTGTTGCTTTGCTCTCTGAAACTCAGTCTCACGACAATCCTCTGGGGGACGTGTTTGTGGTTTCAATCTCTTCAGCATGCATTATCCCCTTTTGCTGGGGCTAACACCCCTAAGTTTCTTTGTACATTGCTAACTCAGTCCATGCTGATCTAGTGAGGATCCTGATTCCATAAAGAGAGTACAACTTTTAAATGGGCAACCAGCACTTTGCATTCCTCAAGCCGCAACGATTGGTTCAGTGCTGAGCACACAATCCAGCCCTAACTAATCAGTGTAATTCCATTTATTGTTTCAGTGTTGAACACATGACTCAAATTGTTCTAATTAGAGTGAATATTGCAGCTTAAGATGCAGCTACTGGGGGAAAATGCTCAGTTTTAACTGGACTTGAAGAAGTAAGGCTGCAGCTGTAGGTACCACTTTGCCGTCACATGGGGCCTGAAAATAAAACCAACATGGTGCACAGAGCCAAGAAAGAATGGCTGAGTCCTGATGGCGTCACTTCACTTCTGCAATAGAACATCAAATAAAATTATTTCTACCCTTGGATTTTTTTTTTGTTATGTAAGACAAAAACTTATTTCTTTCTTACTTAAGTGATTTGATTTTGATTTAAAGAGCCCTAAATACTCTCCATGTCCCATCCAACTGTAAACTTGATGTATCTAGCTTCATTGGAAGCTAGATAATGAATTTTTTCTTTGTGATCCAAGTCAAGATTCTGGCTGCCAAGTTTAGACAAGAGAGTGACATTGCTAGGTCCAAGGGTAAGCAAAAATTCAGCCTTAGCAGTTATTGCAAAAGAGTGTCTGTTCATGTGTTTTGCCCATTTTTTATTAGGTCGTCTGTATTTTGTTATTGAGTCATAGGAATTCCTTGTATATTCTGGTTATCAGGTTTTTTTGTCAGATATGTGTTCTGAAAATATTTATAGTAGCTTTCTTTTCACTGTTTAAATGGCATCTTTTGATAAACAAGTGTTCTTAATTTTAATGAAGTCTAATTTGTCAGTGTGTTCTTTTATGATTTTCCTTCATATGTACTGTTTCAGATATCTTTGCCTCTCCTAAGCAAAGCTGTGAAGATACTCCCCTATGTTATCTTTTAGAAACTTAATTGTTATACTTTTCACATTCAAGTCTATAACCCATATGATATTGATTTCTGTGTATAGTGTGACATGGGTGTGAAGTTCAATTTTTTCTCAGAGGGATAACCAATTGATCAAGGCATTATTTATTGAAAAGGACACTCTTTCCCTCCTGCTTTTCAGTGGCACATATGATCCTATATGTGGGCATCTGATACTGGATTTTCTATTTTATTCCACTGATTTATCTGTACTTGTGCCAGTTGCATGCTGTTTTGGATACTGGATTTTCTATTCTATTCTATTGATTTGTCTATACTTATGGCGGTTGTGCACTGTTTTAATTGCTTTCTAATAAATCTCAATATCTGGCATTATCAGTCCTCCAACTCTGATATTTTTCTTCAAAACTGTCTTGCTATTCTTTGCCCTTTGATTTTCCATATAAATTTTTAAAATAAGTTTGTCAATGTCCACAAAAAACATGCCAGAATTTTGATTCAGATTGCCTTGAATCAAGACATCAATGTGAAGAGACTTAACATTTGGAAAATATTAGCCTTCCAATCTGTTAATATGGTATATCTCTCCATTTATATAAGATTTTCTTTCATTTATTTAAGTACCATAATGCAGCTTTGTATAGAGATCTTATACATCTTTGGTTAATTTTATTCCTATCTAGAAAAAAATGGTTTTATTTTAATGAAATTAAAATGTAAATGGTTTTATTTTAAAATTTTTATTTCTAATTATTTCTGCTAGTATAGAGAAATATAATTTATCTTTAATGACTCCATTTCCAAAAATCTTCCTAAATTCACTTATAAATTCTAATAGTTTATTTATAGATGCTTTTGGTTTTCTGTGTACAAAGTTATATCTGATGCAAATATAGTCAATTTTATTTCTTTCTTTCTGATATCTTTTCATTTTTATTATTTCTCTTGTCTTGTTGTACTGGTAAAGTCTGCCAGTACAGTGAGGAATGTACACAGTAATAGCAGATATCCTTAACTCATTTCTGTTTTCAGGGAAAAAACTAATTAATTTAACAATATGTAAGATATTTGTAAGATTTTTGTAGGTATTTTAAAAGATTAATGAAATTCCCTCCTGTTCTTACTTTGCTAAAAGTTCTTTTGAAACATCATGAATGAATGTTGGATGTCATTAAATTCACGTAATTTTCTCCTCTACTTTATTAATGTGGTGAGTTACATTTATTTTTGAATGGTTAAACAAGTTCACATTTATGAATTATCTTTTCACATGGTGCTATATTTAATTGGCCTGCATTTTGGGGGCAATTTTTGCATCTATGTTCATGAAGAATACTGGTCTATAAATTTGTTTTTATGTAATAATGTCCTTCACAGATTTAGTATTAAAGTTATGCTAGCTTCATAAAATCAGTTTGGAAGTTTTCCATTTTTTACTATGCTCTAGAAAAGTTTGTGTAAAATTGATATTATTTCTCCATTTAATGTTTGGAATAATTGAGTGGTATATAGTTATCTGGGCCTGGAATTTTTTAGAAAAAGTTTTATATTAAAAATTCAATTCCTTTAATTGGAATTGAATTTAGATTCTTCCATTTCTTCTTGTGTCTATTTGAAAAATTATTAACAAGGAATTTGTCCATTTTATTTTTTGAATTTTTAAATTATTGGTATAAAATTTCTTATAATGTTCTTTAATTGTTTTTAATGTCTGTCGACTCTGTAATGAAATTCCATTTTTCAGAGTTGAGTCTCTCTCTTTCTCTGTCATGTTGCATGTTCCGGTTTTGTCACTGTGAAATATCCCTCTGTGTCTCCAGTAATATTTCTTGCATTAACGTCTACTTGGTCTAGTATAAATATAGCCCCACAAGTTTTCTTTTGGTAAATGCTTTCATGGCATATTTTTTTTCATGCTTTCACTTTTAGTCTTTCTGTTTCTTTATATTTAAATAATATTTCTTGTATGAACTATATAGTTGATTTTTGTTTTTTATCTAGCCCTCAAATCTTTATCTTGTAATTGTATTGCTTGGTCTATTTACATTTCATACAACTACTGACATATTAGGGGTTAAATCTACTACTTTGCTACTCATTTTCTATTTATCCCATTTATTCTTTGTCTATCTGTTCCTTATTTCTTACCTGCTAAGGATTAATGACATTTTTATTAATGGATTTTCTCTTATTTTACGTATATATACAAATAAATATGAAATTACTTTAGATTTTTCAACACTCTTTTTTGATTTATTAGTCCTTTATCCTCCTTGTACTGATGCAAGTATCTTAGAATATTTTATTCACTCTTGCCTCCCATTGTTTTTTGTGAGGATAGCAAGCATTTTAATTCTACATAAATTTTAATCACCACAATACATTATTATCAATGTTTTAAAAAGTTAATATTAACTTAGATTTACCCACATGTTTACCCTTTCCTGGGCTCTTTATTCCTTCCTGATTTAACATGCTTCCATCTGGGATAATTTTTTTTCTGCCTAAAGAATTCCCTTTAGTATTTATTGTGATAATGAATTACCTCTGTGTTTGGCTAAACTGTCTACTTTCTCTTTAATTTTTGAAGAACATTTTTAATGGGCTTAGAATTCTAGATTAGCAGCTGTTTTCTTTTAGCACTTAAAGATGAAATTTCCTTGTCTACTGTCTTTTATCATTTATGATAGAAAATTATTTTTCTTTCTTTGAAAGTAACACAACATTTTAATTTGGATATTCTTTTTAAAAAAATAAACTTGTAATTTTATTATACTTTTAGGTATATAGAAAAATTACATCAATAGTACAAAGAGTTCTCACATAGCCCATGTCTAATTTTCCCTATTACTATAGTTACATCTTGCATTAGTATAGTTCATTTGTTACAGTTAATTCACCAACATTGATAAGTTATTATCAATTAAAGTCTATATGGCATTCAAATGTCCTTAGTTTTGTCCTTTATTTGTTCCCATATCCCATTCAAGATGACACAATACATTTAGCTAATCATGTCTCCTTAGGCTCCTCTTGGCTGTGACAGTTTTTCAGACTTTCCTTGTTTTTGATGATCTTCAGTTTTGAGGAGTACTGGTCAGGTACTTTGTGGAATGTCTCTCAATTTGGATTTGTTCTACATTTTTCTCAAGATTAGACTGGAGTTATGATTTTTTGAAAGGAAGATGATAAAGCGTCATTCTTATCACACTATATCAAGAGTAGATGTTACCAACATGACATCACCGTTGGTGTTGACCTTGGTCACCTGGCTTAGGTAGTGTTTGTCAGACTTCTCCACTGTACAGTTACCCCTTTTGCATATTATACTCTTTGAAAGAAAGTTGTTTGTTGCAGTCCACACTTAAGGAGTGGGGAATTATGTTCTACTCCTTGAGCTTGGAACATCTACTTAAATTATTTGGAATTCTGCACAGGATATTTGTTTTGTCTTCATCTATCTATATATCTAGTCATTTATTTATATCAGTACAGACTCTTGGATATTTTTATACTTTTGATTATAATCCAGTGTCACTTAATTTTTTGCTCAGACTGTTTCAGCTTAGGTCATCAGTAGTCCTTTCTGATGGCTCTTGTGTTCCTACGTTCTTTTGCCATACACCTATCAACGTAGGGTTTTTGTTTGTTTTAGCATCGGTTTACTTTATGGCCCACGAGATGCAGCTACAGATATTTCTTATATATATATACACACACACAAACATATATATAGTTACGTGTATATATAGAGTTATATACATATGTATAATTTATGTATTATTTAGAAATATATATATATATATCCACCTACAAGTACCTATCTGTATGATATTATCATGCTGATGCTTTTACCCGAGCACCTGTAAGGTTTTTTCTTTGATTTTCAGCAGTTTGACTATGATGTGTCTAATTATGATTTTCTTTTTATTTATCCTGTGTAGGATTCTTAGAACTATTTGAATGTGTGCCTTGATGTCTGTCCATAGTTTTGGAAAATATTTGGTCAGTTTCTCTTTGAATATTACTTCTGTCCTTCTCTCCTCCCTTACTGGGACTCCAATTATATATATGTTAGATTTCTTTACCATGTTCCATAGGTCTCTTATGTAAATGTCTGAATTTTTTTTCTCTTATCTCTATTATCTTTTATCCAGATATTTTCTCTTAATCTAATCTACCTTTTAGTTTACTAATTCTTTCTTTTGCATGGCCTAATCTTCTGTTAAACCCTTCTATTAAATTGTTTCTTTCAGTTATTTTATTTTTTCTCAACTCAAAAAGTATTTAGTTTTTTTATATATAGATTCTAATCTATGATTAAATTTGTCATATTTTTATCTATTTTCTCAAATATATTAATCTCAGACATTATAAAGTCCATGTTTGCTATCTACATTATTAAAAGCACCTATGGGTCTATGTTTAGATTGGCTTGTATAAGATGAACTATAGAGGTTCTCGGTAAGTTCTCTTCTTCCAGTGAACATTTAACTTTCTACTGGCAGACAGTTGGATTATGAGCAAATTATCTTGATCCTTTCAGTCAATGCTATTTCCATCTCCATCTCCATTTCCTTTTCCCCCAACCTCCTGAATCTCAACTGGAACTCTGGTTTGTTTAAGAAGGCCCTAATTTCCTCATCCAAAAAATGTAGATCATTATAGAAGCTATCTCATGGGGTTGTTATGAGACTTAAGCCCTTTGAATGGTACCTAGTATGCAGTGTTATATAAGTATCAGTTAATTTTTTAAAAAAGGATCCTCTTTAATGGTAGCAAACAATGTCTTTAACACCATCACAACAATATGTCCCATTACAAGTTTCATTTAGTTGGTTTGTGTACGTGCATGACTGTGACCACACACATTGTGGTGACATGTCTTCGTTGAGATTCATAGCTTATGCCCAAAGCTCAGGCAAGCAAAATCAGTTATCTAGAGGATCAGCTCTCTGGTGATTCTGAATAATCCAGCTACAAATGAAAGACTTCTATAGTAATAGAATTCAGACTATGCTCTCTGGCATGTCCTCAGACTGTGTTGGGAATTAGGGGGGAAGGGACAAGAAGAAAAGACGTAGATGAGGTTCTTAGTCCCTCATCCACTTCAATCAGAAGAGTTCTGTATCCCTCACTTTTATACTTAAACATTTCCATGGTTAAAAAACATTTAAATGTAACTGCTCTAGAGGATGATTTGAGTCTGCATGTGCCTCAGACAATGATCTACAGGTGTTATTTCTCATCACCCAGTCTTGATAGGTTTTGAATAAAAGTAAGTTCAAGGTTGTTTTTCTCCTCAACAGAAACCTGGGGTGAACTTTTCACAGATTAAGGAGAGAGTCATGTTTTGATAATTGACTTGGCATATCAGGTTAAAGTTCCCTTTTGAAAATTATGGAGATTAATCCATAACAGCATCCAAAAGAAAAGGCACCCCAACTCCACACTGAGAAGGGCTGAAGAAGAACCTATGAGCTGGATCATCACACTCCTCAAAGGCTGTGTGCTGTGCAGCTAACCATGGTATGCGACACTCACAGTGGAATGAGGCTCCCATATGCCCTCCCCTAGAGAACCACAATGCATTTTACCTGGAAATTGTTCATTGTGGACATTACCAAGCATCCACCTGGCCTTATGGAAACCACATCAACATCCCATTATACATCTAATTGTGAGCTATGTTGCCTCCATTCTGTGCCTATATATTAATATTATTATAAAGATAGCCATTCAGGGAAAGGGATACACTAAAACATTAAATAACACATTGGTTGTAAGACATGCCCCAATTTCTCAAATGTTTACAATTTTAAAAATTACATATTAAAATCAAAGACATCTCATATCTGAAAATTTGTTCCCACGGGTATTATATTGAATTATTGGTTAGAAGTGTTGGAGAACATTTGTTGGATATGATGGTTTGAGCTTTGAAATGTTATCTTTAATTGTTAGACAATAATTATCTGTCAAAATCATCCCTGGAGCAATACAAAAGATCATATGATCATTGCAGAGAATAATATTTATCTTTCCAGGTTAGTTGGTAGGTATCTAGTTCATTCAGAAGTCAGATTTAATCACTGAGATCACTGTCAAAAGAAAAATTCAAGATCCTGCCAGATAAAGATAATTCATTTTTTCTTTTATTTCTAGTATTTCCTCTTTTGATTTCTTTTCTTCTTTTATTGCATTGATTAGAATTTCTGGAACAATGTTAAATAATATTGTTGAATAGAGGTTATCTTCATTTTTCCCTTATTTTGATGGAAGTGTCTTTAGTGATTAATCATTAAATATAACACTAATGGTTGGTTTGAACAACATTTTCTTTATCATTTTGGAGAAATATATAACTCAAATATACTAAGATATTTAAAAAGTGGAAATAAAATCAAAATTTAATCCAAAGCCTTTTTTGCATCTATAGAGATCATATAATCATCTAATTTTTCTGATTTAACATATTAGCACTTTATAATATTAACAATCTAAATATTAAATTACCCCTAGAATTTATAATGTTAAAAGCATATGGAAGTGTCCTGAAAAGCGAATTGTTTGCTTTGTGAATTATCTATGACAAGTTTCCAAGCCCAGCCAGCCAGTCTCTACAAGGCAGCATGTGGTTGGTGTCTCAGGGGCCAGAGACTAATTATAACAGTGCCAGCCTAGGCTGGGCACCATTAGGAGGTCAGACCTGCCAGAAGAAATCAATTATAGTAGATGAACCTTGTTTGGATGTGTTTGGTGCCATCACCCCCTCCAAGGTCCAAGGCCTTGCTTCCTGGCGCAAAGATCACTAATGCCAGAGCCTGTCATTTGTACATGTCTTGGCCTGACCTTCCCTCCCACCAATCTTTGCCTTTCTGTTCAGCACGGAATTAATGACGAGAGGTGGGAGATGTGAAGATGAGGACACCTCTTTATGGAGACGCTGACTTCAGCCAAGAGAGCAGACTGCAGACACGTCCAATAATCCTCCAGCAGAAAACAGGCATGTGTGCATGTTTGCACACATGTTCTCAGAGATTACACGCATACTCATACACTGACATTCTTCCCCTCACACTAGAAGATGGGCTGCGCATCGTGAGGGCTTACTGCGGGCTCGTTTCATGAGTGAGTGAACCAGTGAGTGAACTCAGCCGCCCAGGAAGGTCCTCATACTCACTCGCATGCACGCGTGTTATCATCTACTCACAGATGCCAAGGCAAGGGAGAGACTCCCCTCCCCACAGCCTTCCACACACGTGCCTATGCTCTCACGGTCCCCTCTAAGCTGAGATAGGGACCCTCTGCAGCAGTTAGGTTGCAGATCTCAAGGTTTCAACCCGAAGGGTCAGAAATCTCAATCTAAACTGCTTTAACCACAGACAGATTTACTGTTAGACATGACAGGAAGTCTGGAGATAGAGCAAGTTCTAGAGCTGGAGCTGGAGCAAGTCAGAGCTGGAGGCTGTCATCAGGACTCAGCTTCATCCTGTCACCCAGTCATGCTCACTCTGAGCCTAGTTCCCCTTGTGGATGCAGGATGGCTCCCAGGAGCATTCAGGGCTACACATCTACCCAGTGCACATCCAGGAGAGAAAGCAAGAGACCTTCCTAGGCTTTCTCAAGAGGCAGGAAAAAATTTCCAAGGCTGCTCTAGACCTTCTCAAGAACAAGGAAGAACCCAAAAATCAGTGGCAACTTCTTCTTGCATATCAAAGGCCGTAAATAAGGCAGCACTCTTTCCTGAAACAGGAGATGGGATGGGATTGCACTTATACCAGGCAGATCTACTTCCTGAGGGAGTCATAGCCAAGGGACAGATGCTGAGAAGCCAAGCATCAGAATCACAACAGTCTGGACGCTATCTGCCCCTGCGAGTGAGTTTCCAGTACCAGTCTTGTGCATGGCAATAGGGCGTTAGGATGCAGTGATGCAGCGTAGAGATTTGTGGGCATGGCCCTGTCTGGCTCGCCTGAAATCACACCACCGAGACAGCTGCCTTTCGTAGACACAAGGAAGGCAGCATCAGCTGGTCTGACTAGACCTCATTATTTCTTTTACTCCGGGGACCTGTGCGTGGAGGCCACTGAAGTGAGCACAGAGTCGCACATGTGCAGTGAGTGAGAAGTTCAAAGTGATACCTCAACCTCTATCCCCTCTTCTCCACTCCCTGCTCCTCCTCCAGGGAAAATAAGGGAGGGCAATTGTTTTGGTACAGATTTTTATTTGTCCCTGGCTATCTCTCATTCCCCACCCTCACTGCTACTCCAACCAGAAAGACAGAGTAGTTCCCAAGGCCAAAGAGCTGGTGTGTGAGAGTCTGTGTGAGTGTGCACGTGTGCAAGAGTGTGCATATGTGTGCATGCATATGTGTGTGAGTGCATGTTTCTATGCATGTGTGTATGCACACAAACATCTGCAGATCAAGCCCTTGATTAGCATAAAGCACAGGATATGGAGGTCTTAGAAAGACAAAAGCCTCTGAATAAAAAAAATCTATGAGAAGGGCCTTAACTATTTTATTTTTTTAACAGTTTTATTGAGATGTAATTCACAAGTCATACGATTCACACATTTGAAGTGTAAACAAAATTCAGTGGCTTTTAGTACATTCAAGTTGTGTATCCATCACCATAATCAATTTTATAATATTATAATTACCCTAAAAAGAAACATCACCCTCTTAGCCATCCATCCTCTATCTCCCCATTCCTCCTAGCCCTGGGAAACCACTAATCTACTTTCTGTCTCTATAGATTTGCCTACTCTGGACATTTCATATAAATGAAACTATACAGTATGTGGTCCCTTGCATGGCTTCTTTAACTGGATAGAATGTTTTCAAGACTCATTCATGTTGTAGCATGAATCAGTAATTCATTCCTTTTCATGGCTGGACAATGATCCATTGTATGGATAAACTGTATTTTATTTATCCACTAATCAGTTGATGGGCATTTGAGTTGTTTTCCCTTTTTGGTCACTGTGCATAACACTGCTATGAACACACATTCGTGTGCAAGCTTTTGTGTGGACATAGTCTTTCATTTCCCTTGGGTATATACCTAGGAGTAGAATTGTTGGCTCACATGGGAACTCTGGGTTTAATCATTTGAGGAACTGCCAGACTGTTTTCCAAAGCAGCTGCACCCCTTACCACTCAGCAGTACCTGAGTGTTCTGATTTCTGTGCATCCTCACCAACACTTGTTGTTTTCCGTCTTTTTGATTACAACCATCCTAGGGGAGGTGAAGTAGTATCTCACTGGGTTTTTGATTAGCATTTCCCTGATGGCTAATGATGTTATACATCTTTTCATGTGCTTGCTGAATATTCGTCCTTGGAGAAATATGTCTATTTAGATCCTTAGGTAAGTCAGCTCACATCTCTGCGCCTCGGTCTTACCTCGCATGGGAAGGAAGAATGGTGGAATGAGTGATCGCAAAGGAGCCTTTGCATTCGTGCTGTCTCTGGGTCTCTGGAGGACACAGAGAAAGACTCTTCCTTTCCCCTTCCCATCTCTTTCGCCTAAGTGATTTTCTAGTATTCACTCTACTTCCTGGGGCGGGCTCAATATTGGCATTTAACCTAAGCTGCTCAGGAAATTCAAGTGTCGTTCACTTTGGCTTTGACAGAGAACTCTCTAATCGTGGGGACATCTGCTCCCACTGTGGGGACAAGGTTAGTATCTGACATACAAGTTATTAGAAGTCTCCTCCTGGCCTGCCATCAGGCACATGTGTATTATATTTATATCAGTGATCAATGCCCTCTTCTTATTAGATAAATGAATATGAAGAGTGCTTCCTAAATGTAAAGGGTAATAATAATCCTTTTCATGATAATAAAAGCTATTGACTCAGACAAAAGAGAAATCTTCACTAGCCCATCTCTGTAACCTGGGGTTGTACTTGAAGATAAATATCAAATACGTACAGGCATTTGATGGGAGATGCAGAACTGAAATCTTAGGTCAAACCGCTATGTCTCTTGATCAGGAATAGAACAATGTGTTGGGTGTTTTTTAGAGCAATTGTTTTTAATTTGTTGTGGATTATGCAGTTATTCT
The DNA here is from genome assembly GCA_963575035.1 of Avahi laniger. NCBI lineage: Eukaryota > Metazoa > Chordata > Mammalia > Primates > Indriidae > Avahi > Avahi laniger. The sequence goes on from CAUYSK010009460.1 coordinate 15,431, forward strand.
AGATTTGATAAAATGTAAGCCTTTTATCTAGGAATAATTCTTTTTTAAATTTGGAACAAATGATAAATTCTTAGTGGTTTTAACATTTTGACCAGCATTTACTTTTCACTGTTTCTCAGCTTTGGAAAATGCTTCCAGATAGGCCTCTCCATGGAGAGATGGGAAAAGTCTGAAAGAGAAAGACACCAAACTATTTTCTTCAAATCACCTTAGGCAGTTGCTAATGCAGTGGCTTAATAAGAAGGCAAAGACTTTGCTAACCTTGGTCTCCATCTATTCAATAAAGTAAACAGAAGATGAACTTGGTAGCAGGGAATATTTAATTGCTGCAGGCAGAATTCTGAATGCTTTTCTTTAAGAAGAAAAAAGCCTCTCACATTTGATTTACAGGTTGTGTGTTTTTTTAAGGCTTTTCCTTTTAGATATACAAGCAGATAATTTCACCAAAAGAAAAATATTGTTTACAGTGTCGTGTTGCTGAGTAACAAATACTCATCGTCTCCTCTTGACTCCCAGTCTAGGGGAGCTCTTGTCCCAGCTTTGCCTGCTGTGTGACATTATGCCTGTCACTGAGCATCTCTGGGCTTTGCTTCTCTTCTGTGTACCTACTATGCACCAGATGCTTCATGTACACTATCTCATTAAGACAATCCTGGGAAATCAAGTCTTAATGCCTTCCCAGGGCTGCTCCCACCTTTTATTTTCCTTTCCCAAAGTAATAAATGAGGTTGAGACGTACAATCCAATATTCGGTTTGGATCTCAGCCTCAACATTTATTAACTTTGTGTGAGTTAATATGTATCTGAGCCTCAGTTTCCCCAGGAGTGTGTAGCAGTGTTGCTAGCTTGAGCCTAATGCATTCTTACTTTGGAAGTCGATAGGATTAGGACATGCCTGGAAGGGTCCACTGGATGAAGGGGAAGATCTTGCACCTAATATTACAGCCTCCCCTTCCCCCTGCCCCAGACAGACCTCTGAGGGAAGCTTGGCAGACAACACAGAAGGTAGATTTCTTTCCCTTCTTTATTTATATGCTTACTTTATCCAGAAAAGTGCTAGCTATGCCAATCAAATAGTGGGCAGAGAATAAGCACTCTGTATGGGCTATATATGAGGAATTTAATGAGCCAGCACAGTTTATTTAGTTAATTGATAAACACTATTGGCTGCCTATCCAATGTCCATTCCTTCCAAATTGTGATCCAATTTCATTCAGGTTTCCATGCTTATCTTTGCAGTCAGGTGGTTCAGGGAAGGTGGGCTCCATCCTCTGGATGTGAATGTTGATTGGTCTAAGCCAGTTATAACATCAAATTCTTTGACACTGATTGGTTAGATCATGAACAAGAGAGATAATTCAGATCAATGGGTCATTGTGGGGATATCTGCTAGGGGTGTCTCATGACAGAGAGAAGATGCACAGAGTGAACATGGTAAAGATCATAGAACAGACTGATGCAAAGAACTTGGAAAGTCCATGAAGATATTATTGGACTACTGAATCAACTAATCTTATGGGATAATAAATGTTCCTTATTATTTAAGCCACTTGATTTGGAGTTTTCAGTTAAGTTGAAAGTTCCCTAGCCAATACACAAGTCTTCTGTCTAGCCACCCTCTCTAGCCCTCTCCTGTAGAAATGAAGAAGGGGAAGATCATTTCCTTTTTTAAATCTGTAAGCCATCTCTGCTCCTGCCTGGTAATCGTGGGGGAATTTAGGAGGTTTGTCACGTGAAAGACAAAATAAGTAGTCTTGGTGTGAGTAGCCTAGCCTATGAGCTCCTTTAGGTGAAATTGAAAAATAATTCATATAGAGAGGACAAGCCACCACACTGATGGCATGGAGTCAGTTGTGGTTTGAGAGCAATGTTATATCTCCTTAGAGGATTCAGAATTGGATACACTTGGATTTAAGTCCCTACTCTGTCATTTAGTGTGGCTTCATACATATCACAAAGGATTGCTTTGAATATTAATTGAGATAAAGCACGCATGGGGAGCAGCACGCTGCCCAACACATAAAAATGCTCAGCGCTTGTTAGTTATCATTTCACTGTTGTCATCTTCATCCTCTCCTCCTTCTGAGGTTGAAATTGGACTTATGTCCATAAATGGGCTGGTTAACAACTACTTGAAATGTGGACAATTAATGTTTCTATTTCTTTTTCTTTCTGTCACCCTAGCTTACATGTAGTGGCATCATCACAGCTCACTGCAACCTCACACTCCTGGGCTCAAGCAATCCTCCTGCCTTAGTCTCCCAAGTAGGCTGGGACTACAGGCGTACACCACCACCCCTGGCTAATTTTTTCTATTTTTGGTAGAGACGGGGTCTTGATCTTGATAAGGCTGGTCTCGAACTCCTGACCTCAAGCAATCATCCTGCCTTGGCCTCCCAAAGTGCTAGGATTATAGGCATGAATGTTTCTATTTGTATGGATAAGGATTTGTGTCCTTCAATAACAATTACAATAATAATCACAACTACCTTTTATTGAAAGCTCACTATATGCCAGGTGCTATCGCAAGCACAGGATATGAATTATCTCATTAAAATCTTGAGGAAACTGAAATACAGATGTGAAGTAAGTGTCCAACGTTCTCATGGCTGAGCCCACTAAGGTTTGAGCCCAGTCCTTCATGCTTCAGAAGCCGTACTTTAAAGACACTATGCTTGCTGCCTCATTAAAGGGACACTTGTTGAGTGCCTACTGTAAGCCAGATACTGGCCAAGGGCTTTTTAAGTACTAACTTAATTAATCTCACAGCATTTATGACAGAGATGTTAAGAACTGTGAAAAGGTCTGAGATTCACTCTACTAACAAGCTGACAAGTAAGCCTGCCCTCGTTTTATGGATACTGGTAGAAGCCACAAGATTCCTGAGTTAGAGACAAAGGACAACATATTACCGACAGCAATAAAAGTAACCACAGTATCAGAAGTTTTGTGCCAATTCTCCAAGCTCCAATTCCCACAAAGTGGTATGAAGAAGGCTAGATGTCACCTGTACATACAGTGGGTTGAGTTACAGAAGACTAACTCTGACCTTTGGTAACCTGAATCTTTTATAGCGGACAGTAACCATCCCTGTCATTGCTCTGGAGGAGACATAGTCTCTATCTTTCAAGGCTGTTCACTACACAAGCATTCTGGAAAAGACAGTCTAAAACAAACGACAAGCAGTGTCTTGCTCACAAGATGTGCAGAAAGTCAAGAGACCCATGGAGAACTGTCTCCCAACAGCAGGTACTATTATTAGTCTTATCTGACAAATAAGAAGACTGAGGCCCAAGATTATGCAACTTGCTCAAGGTCATATGGCCAGGTTTCAATTTCTGCTCTGTCTCTTCTTTGCTGTGTGACTTTGCTTAATTTATATAACCTGCATATTCTACCTCCTTTATATCTATACTAGAGTCCCTTCCACCCCTCCCCCATTCTATCTCTTATGTCAGACGTAAGTGACTTCTTACCTGCATCATTGTGCTAGTAATCTTGGTTCCCTCCAGTCCCACTTACAGATTTTGACCAGGGCCTCCTTTCTAAAATGCGAATATGATTGTATGATTCCCCATCCTTTAATTCCTGTAATGCTTGCCATGGCATCAGAAATCCTTACTCACTTGGCCCCTGCATGTCTTTCTTAGAGTCACTCTTGCTAGAACTAATTACGTTCATACTCTTGTAAGCTTCTATACATTTGCATGTATGATTCCTGCTGCTTGGGAAATTCTTTCTTTCCCAGTACATCTGGCAAGTTCCATCAGTTTGTAAGAATCTCACACATGGCATCTCCTCCGTGAAGCCTTGTCAGAGTCCCTCTTCCTCCCACCAGATGGATTAATAACTCCTTTTTCCCTTTTCTTTCCTTTCCCTGACTCTTATTTTCTTGCTCTTTTCTTCTTTCTTGTGTCTTATTCACTCAGATTCCAAACCTCAGTCACCTGTGCCCTGCCAGGGCAAAGACTGCTCTGATCCCCAGGACCACATGTGCATTTCACTCTGATTTATGGGGCCATTATCCCCCACCTCTGAAGTATAACTTGGCCTTTCTCAAAATTGAGCAATGCTTTGACCCCTTAAAAATGCAGAGATCAGTGGTTGCCTGGGGTAGGTGCTAGAAGTAGGGACTGCCTGGCATGGGCACAAGGGAAACTTGAGGGTTGATGAAAATGATTTATATTTTGATTATGGTGCTGGGATTATGGTTTAGGTCAATGCGAGGCAATCCTCTTAGAAAGAGAGCACACTCGGCTGGCACATGTCTTCCTGCCTCTTCTTCATTTCTGCCTGGATACTGGAAGCAGTGGTGAAGGTAGCTCAGGCATCTAATCATGACGAGGTGACAAGAAATGGGGAAGGATGACAGGAGAAAACAGAAGGAATCTGGGTCCCCAGACATCATCACAGAGCCTCTGTAGCTCCTGTTTTGCAGTGACCTCCAGATATGTCATTTGTGTTTAAATTTAAGCCATTTTGGTTCAGATTCCAGTCAATCATAGCCAAGTGCAATTCCTAACTGGTGCATGGTTGAAGCTGTGTGTCCACAGTGGTAAAAGCCAGAGAATCAATGAGTAATATGTTCAATCAGCGCAGGTCACCCAACTGATACGGGATTTTGGCTGAAAGCAGTCAAAAGTCACTCGCTTGTGTCATGCCTTCTGTATGTGACAGAACTTTACTTCCCAACGGCCAGGCATTTGCTTTAAGTGTTCTTTTCCTCCGTTGGAATGGATGCATCTTTACGGTCTCAGGCTTGCTGCTCAGATGGAAATCAGGCCCTCCCCAATGCCACGAGGTGGAACGGGTTCTAATGTAATCAGCTCAGGCCAGCCCTGGAGAGTTACTTTGTTCTTTGTTTTTATATAAAAATCTGCCAACTGGAACCAAAATAAATCAATAGTGGCTAAACATGGAGGTTCCTCTTTTCAAATTTCTTTGGGCCCCTCAAGAAATCTGAAAACAAAAATAAAAGAATTTCCATCAGGGGTCTTCACTGAGGCTGAGAGGAGGACTGGGCTTCCCTGAGGGTGGGAGCAGAGAGAAGCACGCGTTCTTCATTAAGCTGGTCCCTGCCTGTCTCACCCCACTCTCCTCCTGGCCCTGGCTCTATCCCAGGCATGGTGGAGGCGGGGCAGGGCTTGGGTCCAGCCATGTTTGGTGCAGTCTACTTTCGTTCCTGGCCAAAAGACCTGCAGCTTTCACATGCTTGAGCAGGGTACCTGTCTATGGAAAATTGTTTCCACATTTCCTCTCCAGTGAGCAAAGAGTCCTTATCTCTTTCTCCTCCCCAAGGCCACTTTCGACTGTTTCTCCTGCCAGCTCTGGGCCCCCACACTCTATTAGGCTCTTCACTAAGGCCGCAGACCCCAAGAGGAAGCATTTGTGGTCCCATCCTCACAGGCTCGTCACCTGTGGAGTGTCCCAGGCTGGCGGAGGGCGGCTGTCTGGGATTCAGGTCGGCAGTGCTTTATTCCTAGAGATGCTGATGCGTCAGTCTGGCGGCAGGGGAGGCTGGAAGTTCGTGTTTCGCCTCCACTCCCCATTCGAGTCTGATGCAGATTCAGAACTACGTCCAGACTTAGGAGCTATGTTTCTAGCGGGCACAGAGTCCTCGGGTGGATTCTCCATTCCCTGCCCCACAGAGCCCTGTTCTTGCCAACCTATGCTCATGTCCTCCTCTTGCTCCTTTCTTCTTAAATCCAGCTGTCATATCAATCCCTAGCACCAAATTCAGTCCTTACCATCTTCATCAAGCCATCAGCAGCAACCCTGGTTTGCAATAATTCTATGCTGGGCTGTTCTGTATTGGGCCTTCCTTGCATTTGGCGATGAAGCCACAGAGCCATGATGATTTTGCTTGTCATGAATATGTTTATTTCACCCAACTCGTGAGCCCTCGCAGGTGCACGTCCTGCTCTGACGGTGCCTTGCACCACGTGTCACAGAGCAGAGGCTCTGGCTCTGTGAGAGTTACTGTAGTTGTCCACACCAGGAAATTTGGCATCTTGCAGGCACCGGTTCAAGTCTCAGCTGGGCAACATCTAAGATTGCTGAGTTTGGTGAAAGTCATAAGTCCCTTGGGCCCCACTTGCCTCAGTTCCAGAAGAAAGGGGTCAGGGGTCAGCACAGCACCAGGCCCCCAGCAACTGCTGACCAAGCGGTGTTAGTGTCAGAACAGATTTGTTTGTTTCTTTTCTTTTTCATTATTTTTCTGTCCTTCACTCTTTGGACAAAATTGTTGTGTGAAAATAATGCTAATTTTCACTGTCATGAAGCTGATGTGTAACCTACATCGGCAGGCGTGTTCCAGTCGTCACAGACCATGGGCCATGCAATGCCATTACATTTGAAAATGAGACACAGTCACACCACGGATGTACCTTCAGCCTATAATCTTAGTGCTTAGGAAGCTACTTTTTTCCCTTTCAGAACTGTACATATAGTTGGACTACTCTGATACCAGGTGAGCAGTGTTGGTTTCTTCGTAGCTTTTTTAGAAAGACAACCATATCCATGGTTAATAGAGAAGATTAGCCTATTTCCCCTACTTAATTATGCATATACTATGCAAATATAAATATTTCCAAAAGCAGCTAAACAGAGAGGGTGAAATGTAAACAAAGATCCTACAGATCTGCACCACTCAAGGTATGATCTGAAAACTGGCCAAACTGGCATCACCTGGGAGCTTGGTGGCAATGCGTTAAATAGAATCTCAGGACCCACCTGGACCTACTGGACCAGAATCTGCATTTTAACAAGATCTGCGGGTGGTCTGTGCAGTACACACAGAGCTTGAAAAGAGGGTGCCACGGACAACCTTTAAAAAACAACAAGAGGTCTAAGTACAATTTGGTCCCTCTCATGAACCTTAACTGATGTCAGGCCCTGCTTGTCACCACTTCACTCCATACTCGAAGAGGGGGTTCCTTCCTTTTTTGATTTATGCTTCATGAGACTCCTTCACCAAAGTAGAAGCTGTTACTGTTCACACAGTCCTGTTTCAACATCCTCAGCCACCATGACTTCAGGCAGTCAGCTCTAGAGGGATGCAACTGTGACCCTATTAAATACATGAACATTTATATCTCTCAGGGGTAGTAGAAGGAGATAGGCTTGCAATTCGCTGCTTCGTCAGTGAGTTTACTGGGCATTCAGGCACTAGGCTAGGCCCTAAAGAAAGAAAGATGAGCAGGTGAGGAAGTTAGAGGTAGAAAACAGATCATTACAGTCCAACGTGTGTCAAAAGGATGAGCAGGTACAAGGGGCTTCGACCTCTACAGCAATATCACTGAGGAAGGTCATCTTCTCCTCTCCCCCCTTGTAAGGAAGACCTAAGGAAGGAGCAACTGGAACAAAAAGACACCCATAAAAGACCATTGGAAATCCGACTCACCAAATCTCCTCTTTTCTCAGGCAAGCACAATTGCTTCCTACATCTTTATTCACTCTTAATTCCAGGGACCAAAAGCGAAGTCTTTAAATTTGTCTCTTCCTGAACTGAGATCAATAGCTTGCCTTGACTTTATTCTTACTATAATTTCTCTACTGAGGTTTTTCTAGATATTTTACAGCATCTCTACAACAATTAGATCAGGAAACAAAGAAAAAATCCTTATCGGTGATTTATGCCAATATCTGGCAATACGGTGGAAGAGATGTTTTGATTAGGCAATTTTCATTACTAAAAACACTATAGCACAATAAATTAATTCAATGTTGTGCACTTATCTATTAGACACCTTACTATAGGAGTATAAAAATGTTAATTATTCATTATCATCACTCTGATTATTTGTTGTGGCTGATAATTACATTGAATATATTTTATATCAGTAATAACCTTCTGTCTACATTTACAACATGTCGTATCTTGGGGGCTTGTCAAGTTTTTTCCCCAAGCCTTTCCTTTATTAAGACACAGACCTCAGGAGTACATAACCTTTATGTTGAAGGCTGATTTTCTTCTTTCATATAAAGAGCAAATATTATAGATTAATTAATCCAGGATGATTATAATTTAATCACTCTTCCTCTGGCTTCACAAGGGATTTGGCTTTTATTCAGTTGCTCATTCATATTGTTATGAAGTATAAATGCAGTCATAAAATATTTGTGTGCTATGAATTCACAGAACAACTAACCTGAGAACCTGGAGGGGGTGCACGCCAGCCGAACTCTCACTAGAGACCTACGTCGTGTGGCCTCAGCCTCAAATACAACCAACGACCCACAGGTGAACAGATTTCACTGGGGCAGAACAGTTTGGTTCCTAACCCAGCTGAATCTGGGGTAGTTCAATCACAAACAAAATATTTCAGTCCCACAAAATTTACTTAGTACCTATTATGCACCAGGCACTGTGTTAAACTCTGAGAATAAAGGACTTACTTATTAACTGTTTGATTCTGGAGCTATTACTCAATCTCTTTGTGCCTTGGTTTCCTCATCTGCAGAGTGGGATAATAATAGAAACTACTTCACTGGATAGTGAAGATTAAATAATTTAGTAATATATTCTGACGAGCCTTGAATAGTGCCCAGCACTGGCAAGCACTCAGGACATCTAAGCTGTAATTATTACTGTTATTACTCAGGTGCTATTTCTGTTGTCGAAGTAGAAACAGATATGTAAGAAGTAAACACAACTGATCATTCAGACACAGTGATTAAAGTCTATTGAAAGGCACAAACGAAGGACTTGGTCGGTCTGCCTGGGGTGTGGTGAGTTAGGAAAGATTTCAAAAAGGAGGGGGGCCTCTGAGCTGACTCACGCAATGACCATGACGTGTAGGGCCACGGTGGTGGGCAGGTGGGGCCACGCTGCAAAGAGGGTGAGCTGTCGGCAAAGGCCGGGGGGCTTGTCGGTCACTGCGGGGATGCAATCGGCTGGCTAGGTCAGCAGGGAGCCAAACGTGGGGAGCCAGCGCCTGGACCTCACGCTGAGGGCACTGGGGAGCCGCACATCACATTAGCATGGCAGGAGCATCCTGCAGCAGCTGGCCTGTGGAGCCAAGTGGGAACGGTGTGGGCTGAGGGCTGGCAGAGGACAGGATGGGCGGCAGCGTCCAGGCAGAAGCTGTGAGATCCAGGCTGAGGCAGGACATGCGGGCTCGTGGCGCAGACGTTGTAGAGAGGCGTGATGAACTCACGATGGCCCCGGGGTGTCTTCAGAGAAGAAGCAATGCGGAGAGGCCTTTCAGCTCGGCTTTAAAAAACAGCTGTGTTACTGGTGGGGTGGAAGGAAGGGGGAGAATTATAGGCAAAAGGTCCAAATGGAAGAAAACAACACTCAACATTTATTATGCACCTACCGTATGCCAAGTACAGTACAAAACGCTTCACCTCTATTATCTTGTGAAATCCTCACAGCAGCTCATTGAGGAAAATGTCGTTATGATCCTCATTTTACAGATGAGGAAACTGAGTCTCTGATTGTTATATATCTAGGCCACAGAGCAAGAAAGTGGCAGCTTTGAACTCTGGAACATTTTCCCCCTTGGTTCTCATCATCAATGAAATGAGTGATGTGGTTCCTGGAAGTTTGTGGTGTCTCATTCCGTGTCCCCAGTGGGAACCACTGGAGCCCTGGTGTGTGGAGCCAACGGAATTTGGGGACTGCTGCATGGTGGGGGCTCGTGGGAAAACCTACAGGGCTTTTGAGCTGCCATGGCCGCGTGTCCCGTGAAGTCTAAACTGTGACAGCTGCGGATGGATGGGAGCAGGCTGGGCTCCAAGTGCTGCCGCATCCCAGACTGCAGGAGGCAGTGGGGGATGGTGACCTCCCAGCCCGCAGAGTGGGGGGACAGGGGGTGCCAGGGAGGGGCTCTCTGACTCATGGAGAGCCAGACCTGTGAGGAGATCTCGGGGTGCGAGAAAGGCTTCAGCTGAGAGAACCCTTGAGACGTTGTGGCTCAGGGAACCGAGGTGACGGGTAAAAGAACGAAATTTTGAAGTTCCTTGTCACACTGGGCCTCGGCTTCCTCCTAGGTTAAGTGGAGTACCTCTCAGAGGACAGTGACGAGGACTAGTGATGATGCCGGTTGACCAGTGCGGTGACAGGCCAGGTGCACCCCACTAATGTTGCTCCCCGTCCTGGGGAGGGGCCTCCAGGCAGCCAAGAGATGCCAAGATATGAAGTGAAGACCCCAGGCGTGGCAGTGCCACCACCCGGCAGGGATGGGGGCTGCGACCCTGGGCTCCTGACAAATGGGTTGGAAACAGAATTTTGAGTAGCGCTTTGGGGAACACCTTTGGAAGAAAACTGAGAGAGTAGTTAGCGTAGACAGCGTGTCCTCAGAAATCAGTTCTCAGCACGAGCTGCACATGAGAACTGGTCAGGGAGCTTCTAAACATACCAGTGTCCAGGCTGCACCCCGGAGGCTGGTATTTGTTTGATCTCAGTGGGCCCAGGCATGGGGTGTATTTTACAATTTTCCCAGGATATTCTCATGTGTCCCCTGGGTTGAAACTACCAATTTCGCCAAAGGGTGAAGGGCGGCTGTGTAGGCCCCTCCAGGCACTGGCACGAGCTCCAGCGATGCTGTCCTCAGTGTCGGTTGGCAGGAACAGCAACAAAGCTTATCAAGCACGGAAGTGTCAGGGGGCCAGCTCCCGGGGAGGCTCAGCCAGGCATTCGGTGCTTCCGCTGTGGACTGGTGCAATGTGGATGCTGTAGCTTGGGCTGGCCACAACGTGTGGCAACACTTCGTTCAGGGTCTCCATTGTCTGTCAGCTCAGAGACAAGGGAATGGACAAGAAAACGCAGAGCGGCAGCCCCTCTGGCCCAGCGTTTCATGCCTACGGGGTGGGAGGTGGTGCCGTCCTTGAGCAGAAGAAATGGCTGCAGAAATAATGACTTTGGCTGTGCTCACACCCCAACTCCCCGCCGCGGGGCAGGCTGTGACTAGTTTGGTCTGGTCTGAGACTATGTAATCAACTCTCGGTCTGCAGGAGAGGATTTTCCTGTTTATGGATTAGTGTTGCCGACTTTCAAATCCAGCCTGGTTTTTTCCTCCCCGTTCGGACGGCGTTCAGACTCCTACCTGGCTTGTTACCTGGGCAACTAGAAGTAGGATGTCAAACTAGCTCTCAGTGTCTGTTTCAGTGCCGGACACACCACAGCCACTGAATGTCTGTTGATTGATTGGTTATTGTCATAGGACCGTGATGTGTAGCTCAAAGCACAAGGGAATTTTTGTTGGATCATCTTTCCCACATTGTGCTGGTGCGTAAGAGTTGGCTGTGACACTTTCCAGACTGAGCGATTGCCCATTCTACAGGTGCCATCCAAGTCCAGAAGTAGAGAACAGAAATTTTCCCTTTGCTGCTAAAGTGCTATGTCTCTTGTTGGTTCAGTTGTGTTTTAGCCCTAATATGTGATCTAGCAGAGTTTCCACAGTAATCCAATCTGAAGTTGTCTTTTACCATTTAACCACTGAAGAACTATATTTAGTAATTATATCCCTATTCAAACATGTTTCCAAGACTTGAGAGAGAAAAGACAAAAGCAAGATATTTTACTAGAGCAGACGTCTAAACTCAAGAGCCAAGATAACCTCAGAAAACATCACAGTTTAACGAAAGGCTTGTGCAATGTTTGATTAAAGGGGAGTGCGGTAGCCCAATGGACATAGGAGCCAATTCCTAATTTCGAAAGGTTATAGCAGGGTCTGATGTATCCTCTGGGAGCAAGTGTGTAGACTGCTATTTATCCTAAGCGAGTATGTTTGGATTTGAAGAGGGAGTGACCACAGGGAAGAAAGTTCTCTCCTGGAAGAGATGGTGCAGAATCTTTAGGTCTTAGCATGAGCAAAATGTAACTAAATAGGTTATATTTTTTGGTCATTATTGTGAGCCACAAAGCAAAACGTTGTAAAGTCTTTTATAATTTCGCCTTTGTGTCCCTGTTTTTATTGAATTAGTTTTATTACTAAGCATTTCCATGACTGTAAAACACCTGTGGGAAATCTGCTACTTCTCCTTCCCTTGGCTCTTCCTGCAGACTGGGTTCTTCATCTGCTTTGCAGGTTATGTGCATTTTTCATTTGATTAGCAATTACTAGTTGTAGTAGTAGTTTCTGATGGAGTATATTCATTAATAAACAGTTCTCATGCCATTGCTTTTTATCTTTTCTCGTGATCAACCCAGACGTCTGTCCAGACCTTCTGTTTGGTTGATGCATTGAGCTGATTCTTTTTGAATCCTTCTCCCCTCCTCTGTCTTCCCTCAGCGCTGCACTTTGAGAGCAGGGTATTGCTTACGCATTACTTCTTTGTGCCTCAGTGACACAGAAGTGAGGGAAGACAGAGGTCAGTGGCAGCTGAGCACAGTCCTGGCTGGAAGGTCTGGGTTCCACTTTCTCTCTGAGATCATTTTACACGTCCTGCATTGGGGATACTCCATTCAGCATGGGTGCACCCCATTCTTTGGGGTTAACCGCCCCCACCCCACACCGCCTAGCAGAGTGTCTGCATTACGACAAGCTCTGGGGCTCCACCTGCCCTCATCTGACCCTCTTTCCTCTGCTGAGGCTGCAACAGCTTGTCGAGGTCCCTAATCTCAATGACTTTTTCTTTACTTTCCTCAGAGCTGCTCCCCTTGACTCTTTGATCCTCTTCTCTTCGGATTAGAAGTATTACGGAGATTTTCCAAAACTTTTAAATTGCCCTCAGTCTGTTCTGGGGCATGCAGACAGGGCTGGAGGCTCTGGTGTGAGGCTCACTGCTTGTCATGGGCAAACTTCTTTTCCTTGCCGTGGCCACCACCTCCATCAGCTTTGGCACGAGGCAGCTCCTCTTTCGCTGTTTTGTTGCTATTGGTGAGCTAGAGCCAGAGTCCCCACTGGGAGCTGAGTGTAATTCCCAGTGTGCTGCTCAGGAAAGATGATCTTCCCTAATAGCAGAGAAAAAATAGGCGGTGAATAATTATTATTAAAAATTTGGTGAGTGTTCAACTTGAATTTAGGTGTTTGCAGTTATTTAAAATCTTCTAAATTATTAAGTTTGTTATTTCAAAGTAGAAATTATACTTTAATTAATATTCATGCTTTCATTTTTATGAAGAGATATATTTGCATAATGTTTGCAGAATTTTAAATCCTGCTTTCTCAGTTGCCAGAAGTGAATCTAATCATTTGCTTATGAAACAAAAAATCAGTCACCACCTTGCAGAAGCTACCTGAATTGCAAGCATATTGTAAGAAAACCTTAAGGCTGTAGTCCTCAACCCCAGGGCCTTAGACTGGTACTGCTAGGAACGGGGCTGCACAGCAGGAGGTGAGCAGCAGTGAGCAAGTGAAGCTTCATCTGTATTTACAGCCGCTCCCCATCGCTCACATACTGCCTGAGCTCCACCTCCTGTCAGATCAGTGCTGGCATTAGATTCTCATAGGAGCGTGAACCCTACTGTAAACTGTGCATACAAGGGAACTAGGTTGTGTACTCCTTATGAGAATCTAATGTCCGATGATCTGAGGTGGAGCTGAGGCAGTGATGCTAGCACTGAGGAGTGGCTGCAAATACAGATTATCATTAGCAGAGAGGTTTGACTGCTCAATAAATGTCATGTGCCTGAATCATCCTGAAACCATGCCCCCTGCTCTGGTCCTTGGAAAAATTGTCTTCCATGAAACCAGTCTCTGGTGCCAAAAAGGTTGGGGACTGCTGCCTTAAAGGATGGTTCTCAACCTTGGTGGCCCAGCTGAATTACCTGGTGAGATTTTAAAAAGTACTGTGACCTGGGTCCTGCCATCTTAGCTTCTGATTGAACTGGTCTGAGGTGTGACCTAGGCATTGGTTTTTTGGGAAGTCTCTCAAGTGATTCTGAAACAATGCCTGCTTTCCTCTTCTGTCTTTTTCTTCTCTCCTTGACTGGCATTCCTCCCTGTCACATCCTCTCAAACCTACCCCATTCCTGGGTTCTACAGGCTCTCTCTTTACCCAGGCCCCCCTAACGTAGTCCAAGTTTAGTGTCCCTCCCTCCACCTTCTCTCTTCCAACTCGTGGGTAAAAATAAAATTTATATCCAGGATTATTTCACTTTAAATGAGAGCACCCAAGGACAATGCCTGTGCCATCCCCCAATTACTAATTGGTGATGGCGATTTCGGTTGGTACGGAGGACTCCATGCCAGCCGGACAGGGGTCCCTTCACCTGCTGGTGCATCTGATCTTTTCCCAAACAGTATTCCATTGTCTTCCAATGTCTCCTTGAGTGTGTCTTTGACTCAGAATTTCCATCAAAGTCACAATGCAATGAGCCCATCTGAGCAATGTTACAGTTGAAAGAAAATTTTAAAAACATTGCTTTACCCAGCATTTTTCTAGATTATCTGTCAGCAGAACCTCTCTTTTGCAGAATGTATATTAACACCACGATGAAAACCCATTTAATGAATCAGAAATGCTGCTCTAGACCTTTCCCTTGTAAGGGTCCACTCCTCACTTCCTTGCCGCATGGTCCCGCCTCCGTGTAGAAAGCAAGGCTTTCGGGGCTGCATTCTGGAGTCCTTTTTGTCTCACCTCTACAACATTTACAGACCTTTCCCTGTCAGATATTTTAAATCTTGAATAGCGTTTTCAGGCTGAGTAGAGAAGTCATAAAACATACCTAGGCCAGGAAAATCCTGTAAAAGTTGCTTTACGCCCAAGAATGCAGGGGTACAGGTGCTTCTGTTATACTTTGAGAAAACATGACAGCTTCAGTTGGTGTTGTCACTGGTCATGGGTAATTGGGACCTGAATGTCATAACTTGTGTGACTCACCCTAACCGTGCTGTGTCTCTGCATTTCCCCAAAGAGTGGCTGAGTGTTCATGAATGAGCGGGAATCGGTGGTGAGAATCTCCCAGTGCTTTCTCTCTCTGCCTCAGCTTCCGGATGCTCCCTGGGGAGGAGCTCACACCTGGTCTTTCTCCTTCTTTTCCATCCTTCTCTAAGCCACATGCTCAGGACTGAAGGGCAGAGGGCCTGTGCACAGCAGGAAATGATTCCTCTTCTTTGGAACCCATTCTTCTCTCTTTCTGTTCTTTCCTACCTTCCCCTCTGCCTTGGCATCAGCGTCAGCCCTGGATTCCCCAACAGAAACGCCAGCACCAGGCTTATAGGTCAGCAAAGCCAGAGCACCAAGGAAACGGGACAATGCCAATAAAAGTAGAATTTGATGTTTTGAAAGTCCGGAAGGGAATGTGGGGGGAAACCAGAGCAGTATTGGTTTTTCTTGCCCTTATTTTATGAGCTGGTATGGCTCTTTTTCAGGATTGCTTATGTGTGGTACTATTACCTTTTTTAGTTTTGGTTACCCAGTGATGTGATACCGTCTACTGCACATGTACAAATTGTTCAGAGAAAGGAGAGATAAAAAGGGGTAAGTGTACCTGGAAAAGACACTGAGAGGACAGGAGTTTGACCAGGGCCTTGAGGGATATGTCGAGTTTAGACAGAGCCAGAAGGATGCAAAGGTTAAGGCTGTCTTCCCACCAACTTGGTTTCCTTAGTTCTAAATACAGCTGGAGAGAAATGAGGGAGGGACCTCACCCCTTGGCCTTGATCCACTGGCAGACATCGCTGCTGTGTGCAAAAGTCCCAAGTCCATGACATCTCTCTGAAACTCAGAGAAACACCTGGTCCCGCTGACTCCACATTCGGAAGAATTCCCCAGCTTAATGACAAAGCTCTTGTGGAGTGAAAGCAGCAAACGTATTCTGAGGCTAATGCACCAGTTGCTTTCAAATCATTAATAACAATGACAATGCTAATAACATTAGTGTGGGAAAAAAGGGAGGAAAAGAATGACCATGCTCTTCTTTTAGGTCTTCTAATCTGTCACTTGAAGGCTTTCTGTTGGATAGCCAGCCCATGGGAGACAGTTTTTCCTGCTGTTTCCTCACCTTTGCATGCCAGATACAGGGGAGAAGAGAATGGTGTGCTTGCTGATGGGTTCTGCAGGCTGGGTCCTGCAGACCTTCAGGACATTGCCTGAGGGCCATAGAAGCTGGAGCAGGGAGGACCCCATAGCAGAAACCCCAGAGCAAACACACTGGAAGAGTGGGGAATGAGTCCTAATGTTGATGTGGCAGAGTCAACGGCCCCTTAACATAATCGTTTTGCGGAAAGGCCAACTCAAGCTAATTGGCATATGCGATACCTCATGTACTTTTCATTTTGTGTGTGTGTAGTTAGAACAATTAAAATCTACTCTCTTAGCAATTTTCAAGTTTACAATATATTGGCATTAACTATAGTCACTGTGATGTATAATAGATCTCTTGAAATTATCCCTCCTGTCCCACTGAGATTTTGTGTCCTTGGCCAACACCTCCCAGTCTCCCCACCTCCAGCCTCTGATACCCAGCATTCTCCTCTGCTTCTGTGCGTTCTACTTTTAGACATATATTAAGACATCATGCTGTGCACCATAAATATATACTTTTTATTTGTTAATTTATAAAAGAAAAAGAAAGAAAGTATTTACTTTTTTTTTTTTAAAGATGATTGTTTTGGGTCAAATCATCAACATACCGCAGGTCTAGGGCAAGTTTAAAAAGCAGGAGATGGGTCCTCAGCACCCTCTCCCCAGCCTCGTGACTGCTTCGGCCTCTCCACCCTTCTGCCGGGTGCCCTTTTCCTTCTGGTCTAGACTCGAAGTTTGGAAAAGTCCCTGAGGTCATTCAGCAGAGACCTTTCACCTGCAGTTGGGAAAGTACCTTGGTCGGAATCCCTCGCCGACTAGTGCCAAGGCAGGAGCAAGGCCAGGGCTTCTCGTCCTGAAAGCTTTCCACTGTGTCACCTCCACTTTTGTTCTTTTTCTTTTTCATAATCTATTTCTAAGGGAGGATTTTTAAGTAGTTTACTTTAAAGCGCAATTCCCTATTTGCTTAAAAATGCCGTCCTTTTAACGACTTTATGGAATGAAGTTCCTATTATAAAATGAGAGAAAATTTCTTAGAAAAGGTGGCTCTTGAGCTTAGCGAGGGTAAGACTTTAGCAGCAAACGTCAGGGGAATGTGTCACTGACACCGTGAGCAGATGAGCGCGGGCGGGGGGTTGAGAAGGGGCCTGCCGCAGGTACGAGGAAGAGAACCAAGCCTGGCTTACTTGGGGAGTCCGGGCCGGGCATAAATAGATGAAACTGGAAAGTCTAAGAATTAATTCTTGTTAAAACGTTGGTGAGTTGTTCTATCATCCCTGGGAACATTTACTCTTTACTGGGTCCCCTGAAGGCCAGTCTAAAGATGTCAAAGCTCTTTTGGTGGCAATCTCAGCCTCGCAGCTGCCCAGTGAAGATGTGTCAGCTAAATCCCTTTTAGCCTGCTACAAAGGTCCCCTCAGGACATCTCTTTGCTGGTGTGTTTTATTCAAGTCTAACAGGTCCTGAGGCATTTGAACCTCTTGACAGGTGGGAAGGAGGTCTGAGAGGCTTTCTTGTATAGGTGAGTTGTGGGAGGCAGCTTAGGGTTGTGGTTAAAAGCACAGGCTCTAAGGTCAAGTGGTGGGTTCAAATCCCAGCCTTGGGGAAGTTACCCAGCCCCTGCATGCCTTGCTTTCCACATTTATAAAGTGGCCATGCAAGTAACAGTACCCAGTCCCTGAGCTGTCTGGAAGACTGAAGGTAAATATGTCCCGTGCATGGTACGCAGTCAGTGCTAAGTGGGAGCTGCTATTGTGAGTACCGTTACTGCTGGTGCTATTGTTGATTATGCGATTCTTTTTCGCCCCATTCCTTCTTCTCTTCTATGCAGAGTAAACAAATAATAGTAATCCTATTTGAACAACACTTTGCAGTTTGCAAGTACTTTCACACACATGAGTTCATCTGGCCCTTAGTAGGGGCTGGTAAGTAAATTAACAAGGAGACCAGGCCTGTCGGACCCCTGAGCAGACAAAACCAGTGAGGCCTCACAAGTCACCTAAGCCTTGCTTGAGTGCAAACATAAGCAAAACTCAACTTGAGCTCTTTCTTGTAAATGCTTATATTAAAGAAAAATAGAACTTAAGCTCAGCCAATCAGAAGTAGCTAAAAACTTATAATTATATAACTAGGGACTTTCCAGTGGTATAGACCAAATAAGGCAACCTTGTAAGTGTAACCCGTCAAATATTGTCTTTGCTTTACTTCTATGTTCTGTCCTATAAAAGCCTTCCCTTTGTTTTCCCTCAGTGGGGCTCCTAAACCACTTCCAGTATGGGGCTGTCCAATTCATGAATCCTTGTTTGCTCAAAAAAACTCTTTAAAATTTTGTTGTGCCTCAGTTTACTTTTTTTAACAGGGTGCTAACATTTTCCACATATGAAAATGAGGAAAATGGCCCCACGAGTAAAAAAATAAACTTATCCTAGGACACCATGACAGCAAATGGCAAATGAACCAGATCTGGCTTCATAAATTCATTTTTTCATTCCTTCACGTGTTATCCATCTGCCCACATTTTTTGAACACCTGCTTTGTGCCAAGGATTGAGCCAATTACTATGATTTTGGAATAAGACCCTCGATCCCATTTCCCCGGGACTCATGGTCTAGTGCAGAGCTGGAGACAGTGCAGACAGCACAGTGGTGAGAGTAGGAGGGAACACAGGTCACCCCGGAAACCTCAGAGGAACTGAGAGGGAGGTCAGCAGGGTGTCAGAGAGAAGGGACACGGAGGTGAGTCTGGAAAGAGAAGAGAGACTCATCCAACCCAAAAAGGAGCAAAGAAAGTCACCTCTTCCCTCTCTAATCCCACCTCCTCCCCAACATGCACTATCTCTATGGGATTGACAAAATCCTTGAGTTAAAAAACAATACAAAAGAGAACCTGCGCTGTTTGCTCCGTGTCTCCCGTGTGCCTGGAGTGTCCGGGCTTGTCCACAAGGAGCTCGGCATCTCATACAGGGACCGGGATCCAGGCAGAGCAAGTGATGAGAAACACGACACCCGGGAGGAGGCAGGCACTGTGTGCACAGCGCAGCCTGGAAGTGTAACAGGTCCCAGGAGATGTATGCAGATGCCCAAGGGGGTGTTCCCGACTTGTCTTGGTCACCCACGACACCCCTTTTACATGTCACATCCTGTGCAGAAGGCCCTTTGTACCTGCTATCTCTTTTATTTTACCTGTCAACCCTTGAGAGCAGTCTCTGGAGAGAATTAGGAAACTGAGGTAAAAAAGGTAAATAATTTACGTAAGGTGGCTGAATTAGTTTTCTATTGCTGTACAACAATAGATCACCCTACAATTTAGTGCTTTAGTGGTCACTTATTATCTCTCACAGTTTCTGTGGGCCAGTAATTGCAACTTGGGCCTGGAAGAAATGGCTGTGTCTCTTCCCACAACGTCCGGGGCTCAGCTGGATGACTCCAGGCTGTGGACTGTCACCCACAGGCTCACTCAGTTGCAGGTTGATGCCGGCTGTCTCCCAGCCCTTAGCTGGGGCTGTTGGTTGGAATACCTGTGAGTGGCCTCTCCGAGTGGCCTGGGCTTCCTTGCAGCATGGTGGCAGTGTTCCAAGAGCAAGAATTCAGAGGGAAAAGGAGCCAGGCAAAATATATTGTTTTCCTGAGCTTAGCTCAGAGGTCACGTAGCACCATATCCACCGTATTCCATTCACCGGGACAGTTACACATGTCCATCCAGGTTCAAGGGAAGAACACATAGACCCCCCCATTCTGCAAAGATCAATGTTGATGTCTCGTTAGAGAAGACTATGTGGGATGGTGTACATATTGGACATCTTTGCAAAAACAATCTCCCACTGGAACTGTCAAACATCAGAACTGGGCTCCTATCTTTGGTGTGGCTTGCCAAAACACCTGTCTTTTCGCCACAATGTAAGCTCCCCCACTGGGAGGAAGACACACCTGTCTGTGCATGTCTGAGTACCCAGAGGCACACTCTACAGGCTCCAGAACTGAATGACCTTCCCCCGATTCCCTGAGCCTGTCTTCACCTGACTTCCCTGTCCTCTGAGCTCCTGGCTAGAGCTTTCAGAGAAATATGTGTGACAGAACCCCGAGCTGATCGAGCACAGAAGAATGAGCACCAGGGTAATCAGCCAAACAAGTTTGCCTTCCTGCCTCAATGTTTTTGGGGGGACATCCTTAATCTCGCTTCCAGCTGTTTCTGCATTTCCATGCTGTCTATCAGCTTTAGACCCAGATGCGATATGAATTATTTATTTGATTTGGGGCAGGTGCACCCATTTCCTTCCAGGACCCCAGGGGCAAGCATAGGAAATTAATTCACAATGTCTGTAGCTGAAGTCACTTACAATTTCCACACCAAGGAAAAAAATAAACTGAAGATATGGGACTCGAGAAAGCCCCAAGGTGCTGAGAATAGTCATCAGCATTCTTCATCGCCTCTGCAGAGATAAAAGCCAGGTACCAATTGCCACATGAAAGGTTATGTTCACGATCAGGAAAGAGCTTCTCAATCCTGGAGGTAACAAAGTCCCGTAAGAGTGACTGGGGGGTGTCACAGAAGCTCTTCCTGGGAAATCTTAAGACAATGGCACAAAACTGCCCGAACACAAAGGATGTGCCTGCTGACCTCTCAAGCTTCCTGTACCCCAACTCTTCTGTTATTGACTGAATATTCCAGCACTAATGGGCCGAGGCTCTGATCCTGAGGTGGGAGAGTCAGGGGTCTCTTCTCCCTGAGTGTTACATGAGCCTCAGAGATGGATGCTAGGGGCAGCCCAGACTGAGGACCAGCCCTCACCACTCTGGACGTCCTGGGAGCCGTTTGGTTATGACGTGCTCTCCATCACGAGAACGGCCTTTCATGCCATCACCTCCAGCTTTTTGTGGAGCCAACTTTCCCTTACTGTAAACTTCAACATATTCTCTAGCAGGCCTGATCCCGAAAACATGTCCTCAAACATGGGAGATTTCTGACTGGAGAGGATTATTCTTGAATGAGAAGAAAATAATCACAGATTATTACACTTGGGTGAGGAGAGGAAGTCAGTTTCTGACAGTCTCCACTGAGTTCTAGGGGCTCCTCTGGGTTTCCTTAGGGTCCCTCAGGTGGAGGGCACGGCAGTGAGGGAATGGGCCCCAGCACCACCCCATCCACATCTGACCAGAGCAGCTTGTGTTTGTGTGTTTAGCAGGCACACACTGAATCAAGGAGTCTTCACTAAAAGTAATTTAGCAAACACTAACCCAACTCCCCTGGCTTATAGAAGGCAAGATGGATGCTGAAAGAGGGACATTTTGTATCCATAATGATAGTAAATGGCTTTTACACAAGAGAATTATCTAGAAACTCAAAACCCTACTTCCTTCACATTTCCTTCTAGAAAAGTCACCTTTTCACTGAGTGCTTTGACTGTAGATCATGCAGCTTTTCCATGACTCCAAAGCCATTGTTTGTTGGAGAGCTATGGAAACAGGTTTACAAGGTGCTAAACTGCCTTTCCAGAGTTACCTTGATAGGAAGGTTCTTTTTTATTTTTTCTCTTTTGTATCTATTTTTGTTATTTCAGTAATTGCTCTACCTGGACTCTTGGGACAGTTAGGCACCTGGTTGAATTGATTCTTTTCATACCTCAATCTGAAAAGAGTTTTATGTCATAAAATACATCTACCCTGACTCTTTTCTTCATTGATATTTTATCTGGGAACTGTTTGGCCTTAGCAACTCCTACTGATTGATAAGAATGAACTACAAGGAAGCCATGTAACTACAATTCTAAGTGGTTATGGTTATTTATGGCATGAAATTTAGCAAATGCATCTGCTGCTAGAAATATTTGACTTATAAAATTTTCAGGAAAGAAACGTTCTCTTAATACTGAGGGTTGATTTTTGTAAAGACTCTTGTTATGATCATCCCCAGGCTGATAACTGATATGATTATTAATTATTGCTGTAATTATGATTATTAATATACTGTTATTATGATGTTGAGATCGGGACACTCAACATAATTGGATTTTCCATGTATAAATAATAAAGGGCTGTTACTATTAAGTTCCTATTATTGGCTAAGCATCTTATTTACATAGTACCTTTTAATTTAATCCTCCCAATCAACCCCATTTTTAATAGGCAAGTAAACTGAGGCTCCCCCATGTCTAGCCACATGTCCAGTGGCTCCCAGCTAAGAGCCAAGGAGCTGGGTTTGACTCTGGCTGTGTCTGATTCCAGGATCCATGTTCTTTGTCACCCTCTTGGAGTTATCCCTTTATAAGACTTTTGAGAGTCTTTTGGCTAAAAATCCACATCTTTTTCTTTTTAAAGTATTTTTGGAACATCATGTAAGCTTTTCTTGGAAACTCTGAGTTGTGATGAAGAATTTTAAGTTGTTTAAATATTAAAAAGTGAATACGAAAGGACTTTGAGATTTTGTAAGGAAGTTTGTCTCTATATCAATTGATCTTAAGTTAGGTATTTTTAGTGTATATGTCTTTTTATTTTTAGTAACTTTTCTGCCTTCTCATTCACCTTCTCTTCTCACTTCTAGTTTGGGAATATAAATCGCCATGCATCTTATGATTGAGTGCAATGTAAGAGTTAATAGAATCCAAGTGGGGACAATTGACCTCTAATATATGAGCACTGGGACATCTATGTCAGCCACTCAAGCTTTGTTTCCTCTTGGGTCCTCAGCTACATTTCAGATCACTGGTTGTAAGGCAGGCAACATTGGGTAAGGACATTTTACTGTAATTATGATGACTGCTGCCATTTCAACTACAATAACTCTTCTTATATCTTGTCAAATATTGAGGTGCTCCCTAATGCCTTTTAAAGGAATATTGGTTTGTAAAAAACAAAAGGCTCTATTACTTGGAATGCCCATTACAGCATGTCCCATTGCAAGGATACCCAAAATGGTAATGGGACTCCATGGTTTTGTGATGAATTATATTAACTTATTACTGGTATTATGCAATTATTGACTCACAGATTTATCAACTATTAATTGAACACCTATTCAGTGCCAGGTACCGTTCTAGCGTTTGGGAACAGTGAAGTGGACAAAGCAAAGTCCCTGCCTTCATGGAACTCATATTCTATCAGGATTTTCTATTTGGATTACAATTTAAAAGTGCCTGAAAAATTCTATCACACTCATCATCACATGTGATTTTCAGAAAAACTTTGAGAAGTGGGCGGGGCAGGTATTGATCTTCTCATTTCAAAGACGAAGAGATTTATCTGGATTTTCCTCTTCCCATTTGGCAGGACCCAGGAAGGACTGAAATTAATGAATGTTATTAGGAGAGACAAAAGGGCTGAGTGTGTGAGGAAGTGTGCACAGATGTGTGCACAGGCGTGTGCATCCCTGAGCTCTCCACATTGTGCAGACTGAGGACCCCAGCTGAGCTGGATGTGGACTTAACCTGCTTTGGAGCATCTCCTTTCTCTCTCCCATGTCATCTTTTCTCTGGTTTTCACCTCTGAAGGAATTTTTATGGAACATGGAGGAAGGTTCTGCTGGGCCTGGGTGTGCTGTTCCTCCCTCAGCTGTCATGCATGGCGGGTGGGGTAGACTCCTGAGCGCCTCCAAGTGGGAGCATCTATCCCCGTGCACGTGGACCTCACAGGAGAGCAGAGCAGTGACACAGCCACCTACAAGAAAGAGTGTGCATGTCACCAACAGGACATTACACCTCTGCAGAGACTCCCTGCAAAAGCATCTACTGCAAGGCATGAATCACAGGTGCTTCTTGGGAGGAAGCATCTCTAAAGTGCTCTGATGCACATTAATTCCCCTGCAGCGGGAAGGGATGTGGCAGGGAGCATGGGGTAGCAGCAGGCTGCCTAGCCACTACTCCTTGGCATTCAGTCTCCATGTCACCCCCACCTGCGAGGACAGTGGGAAGGAGTCTCCCCAGTAGGTAGAGAGGACACAATTCCTGTCTTTCGGGATGTCCCCAGGGCAGAGATGAGTGGAGAATCTAAGGGAATGGAGATACCAGGGAAATCCCCCCCAGAAACTGAGATTCCTACCTGCTCAGCCAACAATCCTCGGATTCCTGCTTCTCTCCCACCCTGGCCACTTCCCATTTGATTCTGAGAAAGTCCCAAAACATTCATAGGTGAAAATAAATAATGTTTTACCTATATGGCTCCCCATGTCTCAACTCTCAAATGGGAGCAATCCTGCTCCCTGCTCGGGAAGTGAGGATTGAGAAAGTCGCAGTGAGAAGGAGCCGTGAAGGCTGCGATGGGCTTTGCGCCTACCTGGGAGTGGTTTGTCACCCAGACATTCCCGCTCACTGAGGCAGGGCCAAGGCAGAGCTGGGCTGCCACCTCAGTTCTGCACTAGTGGCTCTAAATCTAAGTTTCCTCATCTAAAAAATGGGGGAGGGGACGCCTACCAACACTCATTACTCAGGGCTGCAGTGCGGATTACGTTACTGCAATGCACATGCGGTCAGCTCTCAGTATCCATGGGCTCTGCATTCGTGCATTCAACCAATTGTGGGTCAAAAATATTGAAAAAAAACATGGAACGTTGTATGTGTACCACATTATGGACAGACTTTTTTCTTTCTTGTCATTATTTCCTAAACAATTCAATATAACAACTATTTCCATAGCATTTATAGTGTATTAATATAAGCTATTAATCTAGAGGGGATTTAAAATATGTGGGAGGCTGTGCATGGGTTATATGCAAATATGCCATTTTATACAAGGGTCTTAAGCATCTGGTGAATTTTAGTATCTGAAGGGGGTCTTGGGACCAATCCCCTGAGGATGCTGAGGGATGACTGCACTGCCTAGCACAAGCTCTGGGGTATGGTGAGTGCTTGAGAAGCGAAAGCCGGAGTTGGAGGGGGGCAGATCTCAGATCTTTAGTTTTATCCTTAGACCATGTGAATTAAAGATGAGATAAACTTACATAGCATGTGAGACATCTGAAAGATAGCTGTCCTCATTATTTAATTAGATTATTACAATTTAATGATAAAGGATATTCATTTCTTTATAATCCCTCACCCAGAAAACCAAACATTTTTCTGGGAACATTCAGTTATGTCTTAATACAAAAGCACTACACTGGGCTTTTCCTTCAGTAACCCAGAGGAAGGTTGATGACATCACCATTTGAAGGTGAAAGAAACTGAGGGCCAAGGATGGCTGGTGACATCCACAAGGACACAGGCCACTGGCCACACAGCTGTCCCATTTTCTGACCTTCTGTC
Organism: Avahi laniger; assembly: GCA_963575035.1. Taxonomy (NCBI): domain Eukaryota; kingdom Metazoa; phylum Chordata; class Mammalia; order Primates; family Indriidae; genus Avahi; species Avahi laniger. The sequence goes on from CAUYSK010009460.1 coordinate 40,578, forward strand.
TAGCAGACACACCGCTTCACAGCTTTCTCTTGGCTGCCACCTGCTGCCTGGGTTAGTCTGATAGGTTCTCCTGGATGCAAAAACAAAAACAAATAAACAAAAAGGATTAATCTAATCCAAAGTCCTCTCTCTTATAAGAAATGTTATAAAGGTGGTCAGCTCAGGAGCTCTGGCGGTGGAACTTTATAATGAGAGCAGCAGTGTGACCAAGGTTTTCTCTAAGAAAGAGCCTACAGGAGAGACATCTGACCAGCTGAACGGAAAACAAGAGTGATGAATTTCATGTTTGTTCAAAACGATTTTGGATTTGCTCTTTGGGTCTGGAAACCCAGGCTAGCCAATGACATTCCCACTCAAAGAGCACAGTCTGCAAGAGGGGCCTCTCGGTTAGTGTCAGCGGGACGCAGAGCTGAGCCAGCGAGACTGAAAGTCTGTATTACCACAAACTGCCTCAAAAGCCTATTTGTCCAGCTATCATTTTGACCTTATTGGTTCTAATTTGCTTAAAAGGGGAGGAGAGGAAACACCCAATACCATCTGTTTCATTGTTGAGTGGGAAGATATATGCAGTTAAAGGGGGGAAAACAGTATTTGAGCAGTCTGAAGCTTTTGGTGCCTCCCCGCAACTATTTGACCTGAATATATTAAATATTGTAATGTTTTGTTACATGTCCCAGGGCAAAAAAAAAATCAGGCTATCACTTATTAGCTTTCTGTTCCTGGATCCTTGCACAGTTGATTCGATAGCGCAAAAGATAGTGGGGAAATCCGAAGGTAAAGGTTAAACTCTGTTTTATTATGTTTACAGGATTTAAAGGGTAAGTCAGGAAGTGCTTACATAACATCAAGCGAAAGTGGTGGATTAGTAACCAGAGCGAGACTTAAAAGCAGCCTTAATCCTCCGAATCTCCAGGGGTGAAAGGTCAACCTCTAACACCAGGTTGTGTAAAGAATGGAGAAGGCACAAGCTTCTGTTTCATCGTGGCCCTGCTAATCCACTGAGGAAATGAGCAGCCGGGGGCTTGGGGAGAGGTAAACGCCTCCTCCAAGGAAAGCCACCTGTGAATTCAGCCAAGGAGGACGTAATTAAAGTCAGAAGGGCCCAGCGCAAGGGGGGCCGCGGGCGGATGGACACAGCCCCCAGCTGCAGCGTTTGAAGGCTGGGAGGGGCTTCCACGACCTCTGAGGAGTCAACCGTGACGGGCCTCCAGCCAAAACCTGCACATGGACCACTGCTTTTCCCTGACAGGCTCTTGCCATTCTGAAAAGTGGGCTGGCGGATCCATGACAATCTCACACACACACACACACACACACACACACACACACACGTAGCCTAATCAGTAACTCGGGGGAAGAGGTTAGTCGACACACTAACAGAGTCAGCTGCCAAGAACAGGGGCCCAAAGAAATATTAATAAACCAGGTCTTCCTCACTTGTTCCCTTGCTCATCAAAAATGGAAAAAAAAACTTCTCTTACTCATGAATATAAGATTTAAATAGATTCTCTAAAATTATATTCAGACTTGTCTCCTAGGGTTTTAAATACTTTCGGAAGTAATTGCCTGTAATATTCCGATGTGTGCTTACGTAGCTGTAGGAGCCCCTCACTGCCCGTCTCCATATGCAGCTCACCGTCCAGCCACTCACTCACTGGATGCGTGTTTGAAGCATCTGATATGGACATAAGCGCTTTTTATGAGAAGACTAAGACGGGGGACAGCAAAACCCACAGGGCGGACTGCTTTCCTGCTCTGTCTCTCTGGGCAGCCATTTCAGGCCCAGAAATGTAGAGTCAACTTTTGGACCCTCAGCCACTGGCTTCGTCCGAGCAGCGTCTTTCCCTAAATTCCCCACAAAGCCGCAGCGCGTTACATGGAGTGTTTAAAGTCCACAACTTAGTAAACGTCTTTCCTTCATGCGTGGACAAATCGGAACTTTGGATACAATCAATTTACGGGAGGAAGTTCCAACACATTTCAGCACCAAGCTAAGTAAGCTTTCAGAGTAGCCGTTCCATATTTATTCTGAGCTGGCCTTTATTAAATCACCGGTGAAAAACACGGAGATTCGTCTCAGCTGTAGTTTCATCATCTTAAAACAGCAGAAGCATTTATCTTATGAAATTGCAGAAGCCGGGCCCGGCGCAGACTGATGGCTCCAAGGTGCCTTCCGCATTAGTATCCGATTGTCTCGCCTAAGGTGTTTACGACGCGTACAGCTGTTAATAGCCTGGGCTGTTCATTTTTTACGGAATTTGTGGATTAAGCATTATGCTTAGAATATCTAAAATGTTTCTTTCCCTCTTTTAAAAAATGGTATCCAACTGTTTAATGTGAAATGTGAAAAGTGCTTAGTTGCATGTGTTGGATGCTTTACCACTTTTTCCTCCTTGCTTTCAGCGCCCTCAACTTTTTCCGTGGTGTTTCGGAGCCTGTCTCATTCCCACCTACTATTTTTGTCATTAAGTCAAAACTAATAACTAACTGCATTTGGAAAATGAGGGGCAAGATTAAGTACTTGCTTCTCTTGGGATATGGGTTTAAAAAATAGATTGTACCGCAGGCCGAGCTGCAGAGCACGGAGATGGAGTCTCAGCCTGCTGGGGAGTTAAGGAGAGACGGAAGGTAGCAGCCTGTTCAGACACCCGCGGTATCGGAACTCCAGGAAAGCCGTGCCTCGTTATCACACCGACTCAGCTCTACAAAGGGTCAAGCATTTCCCCTCGATATACTCATTTTGGTGGAGTCGAATCTGATGATAGAACAGCTTCCTTACTTCACAGGCAACGCCCCCACTCCTACGATGACATTACTTTGGAGGGGAAAAGAAAGAGGGACAGGCATCTTTAAAAACTCAGCCAAAATCGAAGCAACGTTTAAACTGGACATTCCACTCACAGGGGACTGGTATGGAAGGGCACCCAGTTAAAAAGCTGAGGACAGGAACTGGCTATGACAAATGGGTGTGGGGTCGACAGCCAAGACACATGATTTATTTAAGACGAAACAATTTCTAAGTTACAGCCCCCAAGCTAACTCTCGGTTAGCGCGAATGAGGCACACGAGAAGGAAGTTGTGTCCTGTTTATGGGACAGAAGTCATGGGACATTTGAGGACACCACTGGCAAACCCGACCCAGACATCCGAATGGGCTGTGGACAAGGCTTAGTGCACGCAGGGGACGCGAAGGGAGGAGTCCCTCCTCCTCATTCCAACCTTTCAAACCTCTTTCCTCGTCTCCACATTTGGAGTCTGGCGTTGAAACGAGGGCAGGCCTGACGGGAGAGAATTTGCATATTTTCATTTTGCTCAAATGCAATCAAACGGATTTGAAGAGAAAATTGTTTCATCCTATTAAATGCTCGATTTGAGGCAAACTTCGGCAAAGCACACACAGGAAATGACATCTCAGACCAAAGAGCTCTATATTTACATTTTGAGGCTGTCACAAATACCAGGAGCATATTAGACAGAATTGATAATGGAATCCAAGAAAACAAGATCAAATAGAATCCCTTATGAACAGACAAACCATGCATTTTGTTTAAGTCACACAGGTAGATGCTGACGGGGCCAAGGCTCTTCAGCAGCCCGTGTTCTAGGGCTGAAGCTCACGTGAAACTTCTCTTTCTAATGAAGGAGGAAAACGGGAAATCAGGCCACAGCCCTGTGGTCCTGAATCACACGGGGATGGCGGAGGGTGGGGGAAGGACACTCCCAGGCTCAAGTTCTAGCTCTGCCCCGGCCTCACCTTGGGAGTCTCTGAGAAATGGGGCTGATGGCGGCCTCTCCGAAGGGTTGCTGCAGGGGATTTCAAGGGATAATGTGTGCAAAGCACTTAACACAGTGTCTAGCACAAAATAAACTCTCCATAGTGACAGCTGTTATTATCAATTAGCCTGGCTAATTTCCTTTGTAGGAATCAGCTTTACTGACCCAGCAGAAGTCTCTAAGCAACAGAGTCCTCCGTTCAGGGAGAGCCGTGCCACCTACACACAGAGGTCAACTGCATGCCGCAGACCTAAGTCACCCTTTCAGCCTGCCCCCAGATGTCCCCCTAAGTTGACAGAGTGTGGCTCTGCATCTCCACTTAGAGTAATAGCTGCAGTTTCCCACTCTTCTCAGTCCTTGCCTCGCAGCACACTGGGCACAGAGCGGGGGTGATGGGGAGTGGGGAGGGACCACAGGATAGGGAGGGGAGGATGTGACAACTTCTCAGAAATGTAGCAAGCTGTCCAGGTGCTATCGTAATGTGCACATTTTAGGGAAGAAGTTTAAAAGAGGAAACACAAATACAATTTTCATTTTCATAAGGCAGCTTTCTTCTTTTTTTTTTTTTTGAGACAGAGTGTCACTCTGTTGCCCCGGCTAGAGTGAGTGCCGTGGCATTAGCCTAGCTCACAGCAACCTCAAACTCCTGGGCTCAAGCAATCCTTCTGCCTCAGCCGGCCAAGTACCTGGGACTACAGGCATGCGCCACCATGCCCAGCTAATTATTCTATATATATTTTTAGCTGTCCAGCTAATTTCTTTCTATTTTTAGTAGAGACGGGATCTCGCTCTTGCTCAGGCTGGTCTCGAACTCCTGAGCTCAAACCATCCGCCCCGTCTCAGCCTCCCAAAGTGCTAGGATTACAGGCTTGAGCCACTGCGCCCGGCCTAGCTTTCTTCTTTTAAAACAACAAATTCAATGGAAATCTACATGTTCCAAAAATAAAGGTGTACCCTTGTATCCTTTTTAATAAGGACACAAGCCACATAGAAGTTCAGCTTCACACAGGATGCTGAAAGAGCTATTGATTGTGCATAAGCAATATCCAGTTTCTCCAAGAAAAACCAAAAGATTCTTTAAGTCAAACTTAGTTTAACAACAACAAAAAGAACTTAATTTCAACACAGGAAGTAACCACTTATAATATTGGTAACTGTAGGTCCAATCCTTTCTGTATCAGTCCATTTTCTTTTTTTTTGCAGGAGCAATAAATATTTCAAAGCAAACAACCCTAATTCCAAAGCCTGGCTTTTAACGTGCTGGCCTTAATGACTATTAAAAACCTAAAGAAAGTGTGAGTGATTTGCATTCCTCTGCAGATTCCAACACATGGCCACCAATTATTCTGGTATCCTTATCTTGGCATTGGTAGCCAGTGCTAAAAATCTTTTACTGCCTCATTTTCCTGCTCTGAGTAACATTCACCTGGGCAAATCAAATAATAATAAGAAGAATGAACGTTTTCTACGCCCCAGGCACTGTTCTAAACACTTTGCATGCAGGGACTATCTCCACACAATCCTCCGGAGTAGGTGCTGCCCTGCAGTTGGTTCCTGAGCTGCACTCCGGCTTCTCTGTGCACCAAAGAAGCAATTGTGCTTACCCCGTTCACGTTGGGGCTTCATTCTAGAGCCCTGGGTTCTCTCATCCCAGCTCTGTCACTAACAACAGGTCACTCTGGAAGACTAATTTCCTCATCGGATAAATACAAGGCAGGAAGCATATAACTTCTACTGTCCTTTTGAATTCTGGATAATTATTACTTTCATAAAATCCCAAAGCCAAGAGTTTTAAAAAATTGAGCATTTATTTCTTCAGTGAAGTCATGGCTTGGATTTTAGACTTGGGTATTTTATCTGTTGGAGAAATATTGCTCCAGTGATTTGGGTGGAGTGGGGGTGGCGGAGCGGTGGGGAAGTTGCAAGTTAGTCTTCTAAGAGAGAAAGCAAAAAAGAAAAATAAGACTCCTGGAAAAATCTGCTTGCCAAATCCGATTTTATCACCTGTGGCTCCAGCTACCTCAAGAAGTGTCAAGAGAACTTCACAGTCAAATTAATCCATTCACATTTTAAAGTGGTGTGGGGGTACCCTAATAAAACTGTGAGAAACAGGGATCTTGGGAAGAGAGGGACCCCAAAAAAGTACAAAGTCACAGCTCAAGAATATAAATCTTTCTTTCTTTAAATGACCATCTCTCTTTGCACCTAGTAAATTTATGGAGATAAACACCAACTCCCCATACACAGACCCAATCCTATAATGCTGAGTACAAATCCTTTGAGATGATGAGATTTTGCTGCCAGATTCTAGTTCAGTCCCAGCGTAATTGTTAAGATTTGGGAAACAAACAAGGTATAGAATTAGAACCAGTGTGGTGGCTGGTGAGGGAGTTGTCTATTCTTGGGCAAAGTGCTTCCTATCTCAGAGTGTTGGTGCCTCTAATTTGAAAGACTTAGTGCCTACCTCAAGCAGGTTTCTGTGAAAATTAAATGTGAGCACATGTGTGAAGTGTTTAATGCAAATAATAGAATAATCAATTATTAGTTTTTGTATCCTCCTCCTTTAAATGAACAACACAAAAAAGCATTTCATATTTTTAAAAGGTGGAGCCAACTCACCCCAAGCTGGAGAATGTTTCTGGGTTAACTGATGCAGGTTTCTATGAAAATCAAAAAAGCATGAAGGTATTTGTGCAAAGTGTTTGGCACAAATAATAGACCATGCAATTGTTAGTTTTTGCTTTTCTTCCCTTAAAAAAATCGTATTTCAATTTTTTTAAAGTTAGGACTAAAATACTCAAGGCAGAAACTGTGCCTTGGCTGAATAATGCATTCTAAGGAGTCGGGATGAGACAGTGGGGCGGTCGGGGGACCCGAGGCACAGAGAGCCATGTTTCTCTCTAAGACGGAACAAAAAGTAAATATCTGACTCTCCTTTATCAAAACAGTATTGCATTATTGTTGAAGTCTTTTATTTTTACTCTTTCAACATGTTCACCTGAACTATTAAAGAAAAATAGGGTTATTATGTTTATGACGGCCTAGGAAGAAAATTATATCCAAGAAGCTTTATAGCTGCTAAAGTATGTCATCCTCTCCTGGACCGCACCCTAATGGTGAGGACAATGATTTACTCAGAAAGATTGATAGTTGGCATTTGTATGGAAGTTATTCAGCTATTGCATGAGAATTAAAATAAAATTATCTTCTCACCAAAGGAGTTAGCAATCACCCCAGGCTATGGCTGAGCCAGAGTTCAGAAGAATCTGGGTACTGAGGATCTTCATTTCTCTGTGAAATTAGTAACTTCCTTGCACATTAAATGGATAACATACGACCTTAAATACCTATTTTCAAAACATAGCTCCGCCCAGCCAGGTCTAAAAATAGATCTTTCTTTCAAAAAATTGGCCCATTTTGACCACTTTGGCTTTTGGCGTTGTCAGAAACATTTTGCCAAAGTCCCGATTGCCTGTTTCCAGCGGGCAAGGTGCCCAGGGATGGTGTTCCTTGTTGGCGGCGCCCCTGGGGCTGGACAGCTCATAGAGCAGTCAGAGAAGAGGAGACAGGAGGAGAGGGAGGAAAAGGGTGGGGCGGGAGGAGGGAGAGAGATTGTGAGGGGGAGAGCAAGAAAGAGAAAAACAGAGAGAGACAGAGGAAGGCACTGACCAGGAATATGTATTTGTTAAGCCATTTCTCTCCCAAGCACTCCGTCCGTTCCAGAGAGAGGATATGTTTTTGATAGACTGTCCTGGTCTCTCTCAGTCTGTAACACACCTTCGAACTTGCCAGTACACGCTAGGGGTCTAGGACCTCTTCCATTCCCCATCGGTCCAGCCATCTGTCCACCCTCCTCCACACTATATTTTTGTCCTGTGCTTGTGTGTGTGTATAGTTCATATGGATTTACACATAGGTGATAAAAATACTCATGTTAAATAATATTTGTAGAGAGTCACATACAACAACCCAAAATATTATGTGTACATGTCCAATAGCTTCTAAACTATCAAAATCAGGAAAGGGACAGGATTATCAATTATGGATAATCCACTGGAATTCATAAACATAAACTCCATAAATATAAACTATAATATAAATTGCTTATTTCTGGAAAATACTTTAATCAATATAGATGTATAATTTCCAATTTCTTTGTTTTTCTATGATAAAAATTGCTTATGGTCACAGAAATTTTGAAAATTAGAACAAAGAGAGGAAGAAAAAAATCATCCATAAACCTAGGTGTTAGAGAAAGCTATTATTAACAATCTAGTGTTTTTGTTCCTAGTCTTATAAATAGCTTTAATAGTTATAATGTTAGGGTTCTGAAATTTTTTATTATCGTATTTTTCACTAAAATTAAAATGGAAGTATCCTTTCTTGTTGTAAGATCTTTGTAACACTAATTTTAAATGACTATAATTACATTGAATGAAGTATTATAATTTACATTACACAATTTCTTATTGTTGGATATATAATTTTTTCCCAATATTTTGTCATCAAAGCTTTTGCTACCTGTCTTCTGCTCACAGTTTTTTATTTTTGTTTTTGTCTCTGTCTAAAACACTTTTATTTTTCTCCCCAACTGACCATACCATTTCCCTCATCCTTCTCAGGAAACCTTTCCACATTTCATGCATTTGACACATGTGCTTTTAGCAGCCACCATGACATTTAGCTAGGCAAGGGACATACAGCAGTAGATTTAAAAAGCAATGTCCCTACAGCTGTAGGACTTGCATCCTGCCTGACCTTGCTCTCAACTTTCCCAAGGTTGCATGGATCAACTCCCCTGTCGTGGGTCTCTAGCTTGATATTTGTTTGCTCTATTCCACATTCACTGGGCATCTATTATATTCCAAGCTCTGTGCTAGGCACTGTAGGGAGAACAAAGCATTATTAATAGTATCCCTGTCTTAACTGCTCATCTAGGAGGGAAGATAGGCCAGGTTCAATGGTACAATAATATGAGAAAGCCTTCATCACGCAATAATGATGATAACAGACACCTTTTATTAGGTGCTTATTATGTTCTATGAAAGTTACAGAACTTTACTCAGCTGTCATATTTTCCACAGCTCCTAGAGGGTGGGTAGCATTATCCCCTTTGCTAGGTGGCAAAGCTGAGACCCAGGGCTCTCAGAAACAGCCCACACAAGGCCAGGGAGGCACAGAGGGAAGAAACACCACTTAAGACTGGAGGGAACTGGATAAGATTTCACAGGGTAAATGCTACAGAGATGGGAACTCAGAGTCTTCCCAGTTTCTGGAGACCTGAGATAGCAGGAAAAGATATCCCATGTGGAAGAAACCTTCTGAGCAGAGCCTTTGAGTCAGAAATCTCATGGGTCCTTCAGAAATGCTGCCCACACGTGGTGTGAACTAATGTATCAGTTGACAATGTTCAAAGGTGGGTTTGGTGGGACTGGGAAGTGGCCAGGGTCAGAGTCTACTGGAAACCGGTGACCTTACCCGTGTCAGCGCATTTTGCCCCCTCATCTCCATGAGGTTGGTACTACTACCTCCATTTTGAGGATAAAATAACTGAGGCTACTAGTAAGTGGCCAACTCCAAATATAAACACGACTCCTACCCAATACCGTGAGCTCTGGGCCAGTTATTTAACACAGTGGGTGGAGTGGACGGAGTGCCCAGTGTGCACTAGTGACTGTGACAATCCTCCCTGTGCACTCTGTGCTCCGCGTGTCACCTGGCTCTCCATCCCCATGGCTTGCATGTGTGGGTACAGTAGCACCACCCCTTCCCTCCCGTCTGCCCGTGGCACTCACTGGCAGGGCCAAGCCCTTAGATTTTGCAAACACTTCATTGTTTGCTCTATTGACTTACTCTTACTTGTACCCAATATCTGGACCTTTTCTCCCTTCAACATTTTTGATCTCTTGGACAGCTATAGAAAGTCAATTATTTCTCTTATACATCATAACATCCCAGCCCAATATTACACAGGTACCAGCACAAATTCATGTTTATTGATTAGCATTCATTTCCCAGGGTTTTTGGAGCAGAGGCAGTCCAGAGGGTATACAGTCCACCTTTCATGTCTGGGGGAAACAAAGCATCAGTACTGAACATGGACAGACTTTTTTTTCATGCTTCATGTCATGATTCCCTAAGCAATACAGTATAACAACTATTTCCATAGCATTTCATTGTATTGGATATTATAAGTAATCTAGAGGTGATTTAATGTATACACGCGGATATGCGTAAGTTATGTACAAATACTATGCCATTTCAAGGAAGGGACTTGAGCATTTGCAGATTCTGGTATCCTGTGTGGGGGTGGAGGATGCCGGAATCAATGCCCCCGGATACCGAGGTACGACAGTACTGTATGAGGTGGGTGGGCTCTTTCATTATTTCCCAAGTCCAGTCTCAAGTCTTAAGATAGCCCCTGGGCAAGCCGGGGAGTTGGTTGGCAGGAGACTGACTGAGAAGCTGGGTGTTCTAGGCTCTGCTGGGGAACGTAGGAGGAGGCCTGAGTCAGATTGAGGGTGGTACCAACATCAGGGCTTTTCTCAGAGGCCTACAGAGAGATATGTGATGAAAAAGAACATTCCTGCCTGGGGCAGCACAGCTGGCACCAGGTGGCCGATATGCAGGGGCTGGGAGAGGCAGCAACACCTCCATGCAGAGACGAGTTGCATGTCTCCGAAGCAGACCTTCTGCTAGCAAAGACTCCGTCAGCTACAGGCTGCACCAGGCCCACCTCCAGCCAAAGGGATTTCCAGTCTTAACTTTGGGGAATCTGAGCTCACAGTTGCTGATCTTATTTATGTCTTATATCCCTGCATTGCTCACCAGAGGCTTACATGTTTTAGTTCAGTATGTGTGTGTTTGGGGGGTATTTCATTGATATTTACTTAGCAATTCCATTTTATTGCTTTTAAAATTTGTTTCTAACTTTATTTCATTATTACCTTCTACCCAGTTTCCTTGGGTTTGGTTGTGTGCATGTATGTTTTTAAAAATTTTGTTATTTTGGATTCCTTCAATTGGATTTTTGCCACTGACAATACTTTAAAAAATATTTGTATAATGCTTACCATGTACTAAGTACTTACCATAGTACTTACTATTTACCAAGTACTTACTACATGCCAGCATTAGATAGCATTTTGTACATATTAACTAGCTTACTCATCTAATCTAATTAGCTGATTTAATTATCACAACAATTATATGATGCTATTATTCCCGTTTTCCAGATGAGTAAACTGGGGCACCAGAGGTAATGTGACTTCACAGAATCACGCAGCCAGCAAGTGGCCAAGTCTGGATTTAAACCCAGGGCACTCTGCTTGTAGAGCTCACCTTTCAGTCACCAGTTACGGTGCCAACCCATGACAGTAGCCGCCAACATCACTTGTGGGCTTACTGTGTGCCTGGCCCTTGCTAAGTGCTTCGTGTTCATTGCCTATTTAATCTTAAAGTAGGAATGGTGTTGTCTCTGCTTACGAAATTCTGGCCCTGCTTCTCAGTAACACGTAGACTTGTGATCTGATCCAGGTGCGTCTACGCCAGGGCCTGTGCCCATTCCCATCCTGCAGGCTCTCTTGGATTTCTTTATATCTTTTTGAATATAAAAGCTTTAAAAAGATGCATTTACTTGAGTCAATATTAGAGGAAAATTACAAAATTCCAAAGGAAAAAAAATGCAAGCTAAATTCTCTCAAAGCTTATTGACAATAAGATCTTGCCTTGCAGTTCTGGTAGGAGAATCAAAAGAGGGACCGCAGACTGTCCCCACCTGACAAGGTTGGGGTTGGCTGTGCCCTGTAATAGAGAGCTTAGGCTTCCAGGCTGCCAGCTCATTGCAGAGTTGGAACTTTACCCATCAGGCTTGATTGAACTTTAATGGCTCTTTTCTGTTTGGACACCCACACCCAGAGACCTCCAGGTCATAGGCGTGTGTCTTGTAAATCAAATGATGAAGAAATAAGGGTTGGCAAAGACCAGGCTCACCCCAGGAGAGCCTCCGGGGAGCCCATCAGCCACTGAGATTGCAGAGCTCCCTGAGGTTGGGCTCCCCGTCATGGAAGGATGGATCAAGGAATTAACTCCTCTGTAACAGAGGGTTGTGAGGCTGAAGGCTCTTATTGCTACATCAAGTCATAACTCTAAATGTCACATAACCCTCCTTTCCTTCTCCCCACCACCATAAGGAAAGGAAAAACAAAACTGGAAAGGAAAATAAAAAGCAAAGGAAAACTAGCATCTCCTGATCATCTGCTGAGGACATATATTATTTCATTTAATACCTTCAGCAGAGCTAGGAGGAAGGTGTTATTCCCATTTTACAGTTAAAGATACTGAGGGGAGAAAAGTGAGTGGTATCTATCAGGCAGCAGTGGCAGCACCTAAGGTTAAATGAAGGCCTCCCTGATATCCAGGTCAGCGTGCTGCCTCACCATGCCCCTGCTGCAGAAGACAGAGGTGGCGTGGAGGGCAGCTCGCTCACAGGGAACAGGCTGGGAGGAGGCCGGCGCCACTCAAGCTTGGCAGATAGAAGACCACAGCCATCCCAAAGAAAGGGCACCTTGAAGTTGGGCAGATGCAAGAGATTGAAGTCATGTCTGAGTCCAGTCAATCCAACTGCAGCAATTTTCCACTTGTGGTGGGTCCAGGGCTGAGGAAGGGAACCCAAGGCAACGACAGACGCCCAGCTGTACTGCTGGCAGGAAGAGAGGAGCCCAGTGGCATCAGGTGTTAAAGACCCAGCGACATCACTCCTCTGAGCGCTGCATTCATTGGCTGCTGTCATCACACTGTATCTTAGGTAAAATTTGCCTGATTTTTAAAAAATAGACAAAAAATTTTTAAAAGAGAAAATAAAAAATAACCTTTAATCCCACAGCCCCAAATAACTTCAGTTGGCATAGGGGAAAAATGAAAAGCAATACCCATGCATGCCTAGAAAATTCAATGTGTGGAGAAAGGCAGAAAAATGGAAGCCAGTCTGCCCCTCTCCGGATAGTGATTCCGATAGCGACAGTTGTTCTTACAGAAAGAAGTACGTAAGTATCAGTATTTATAATTCTCTCTGTATGTATATTGTATATACACATATTTTGTATATTTTTGCATGATATATTTATACATTATATTTCTATAAAACACACACACACACACATATATATATATGTATATATATAAAACACAAAAGACGGTAATATACCATTCATCTCTACTTGGTTTTTCACTCTAATATCAGCACACATCTCATAGCTCATTCTTTTCATTGGTTGCGTATTTGCTCATCCTATGCATATATGGTGAGTTTTAGTAAGTCAATCATTGATGGACTCTTTGTTTCCACTTTTATCCCACCCAAAATTATAAATAATGTTGCAGTAAATAACTTTGTACATCTGTTATGAAATTGTTTACACACACACACATATATATATTCCAATGATAAATTCCTACAAGTGATCTTAGCAGTCAAAGGGAGCACGCATGCATTTCTAGTTCTGGTGGACATCACCAAAGCGTCCCCTAGAAGGTGTCACTAGCTTAAATGCCCACCAGTGGTGCCAGGAAGCCAATTTCCCTGCACAGTTGCCAGCACTGGATACCACCAAACCCATTATTGTTTGCCCAGCTGATATATTATGAAAATGACAGTTGCTTTTATTAAATTATGAGAGAAAATTTTCATTCTTTTTCTATTACCTATTCACAAGCTTCACACATTTTATTTCTATTGGATCCATACTCTTTTTCTCATGTGGATTTTTATGAGCTTTTTGTTAATTTAAAATTAAGCCCTTTGTGATATGTGCAACAAATATTTTTCCTCAGCTTTTTTGTCTTTTCACTTTGTGTATACAATTTTGCTTATAAGATACTTTAAATTTTTAAATTATCATTATCATTCTATTTTTTTATGTCCTTTGAGTTATATATCTGCTTCATAAAAGCTTCTCATACTTTTTGTTTTCTGAAACCTATATACATTTGTATTTCTACATGTTTAAATCTTTGGTCCAACTGTAATGTCTCTTGTTAAAAGGAGTAGTTCAACTTAATTTTTTCAAAGTAGCTGAAAACCACTTTTTAAAATAATCTCTTTCTCCCACTGATTTTAGATGTTATTTTATCTTATATTTAGCACTCACACAGATTTGTGTCTGTTTCTTTTCTCTCCATTCTATGCCATTGATTTTCCCCCTGAGTTTATTTTCTTCAGGTCCAGTGTATTTTATTTATCATAACTGCATAATACATTTTAATGTCTGATAAAAGTTGTCTTCTCTCATTTTTCTTCTTTTTCAGAAGTTTTAGATGTTTAGTTTTTCAGAAGAATTTTACATAATTTTGTCAAGTTTCAAAAACAACTCCAACAAAAACAATAAAAATCCTCTTGGCCTTTTTATTGAGTTTTCATTTATAGATTAATTTCGAGAAAATGGATGGCTTTATAAAATGGAGGCTTCCTATCCAAGAGTTCAGTGCGTCTTTTGTTGGTACATAAGTTTTTTTGTGACTCTGAAGTTTAAAATTTTCTTCATTTAGGACCTGCACATATATTAATTAAGTTTATGTGTAAATATTACGTCTTTGTTTGCCATATTAATGGAATTTTTATTGTATGATATTTTCTAATTGATTCTTGCTGTCCACAGAAAAGGGCACATTCATTTGTTGACTGACACCCTACTTAATTTTTTTGTTTATACTGAATTTTTTTCTGTAATTTTAAAAGATTGTCTTAGATTTTCTGGGCATGTAACTATACTATTTGAAGGCAAAAAAATTGCCATCTCCTTTTAAGTATTTATAACTGTTATTTTTTTCTCTTGTCCAGTTGTAATGGTTAATACTTTCAGCGTAATATTAAATAATAATTGTGACAATAACTATCCTAGTTTCATTTCTGGCTTTCAAAAAAACATTTCTTCTATTTAACAATAAGCATGATTGTCACTTTTGGTTTGAGACCCACACACACAAGAGTTACTCATCTATTCCTGTTTTTCTAAGATTTTTTTTTCTTGTTCTCCTAATTAGGAATGAATGTTATTTCTATTATATATTTTATCATATTAAGGACCTGACTGCATATTCCTGGTTTTACTAAGTGTTTTTTTTAAAAAATCAGAAAAAATATTTACTTGGTCAAGTTCCTTTTCAATACATGTTGAGATTATCAGGTTTTTCCTGACACAATAATGTGATGTCTTACATCAGTAGATGTTCAAATTTCAAACTCTTTCATGCCTTCCAGGGTTCACTCTTAATTGATTGAAGAAAATAACTCTTTTATTTTTGTAATCCTGAATACTTTTCAATGTTTTCTTCCTTCGCATTTTTTTATATTCATACTCACAAATGACATTCCCCTATCGTTTGTGCCTGTGCAGGTGTGAGTACTTGGGTGAGTGGGGGTGTGAATTGTGAGTATCAGGGTGCAATTTATAAACTGTTTACTAATCTCCACCTTCCCTAGCCTTTGAACCCTCAAGGGGAAAATCTGTATCTGAGTCATGTTTGACTCCTCAGTACCGAGCACAGTGCTTAGCATTGAGATGGCATTCCAGAGTTAAGTCGGTGGTAGGGTTGCCAGATAAAATACTATTTTAGTATAAGTCCTTTCCTTAAATTGTAGGGGGCATACTTACACTAAACCATTATTCATTGTGTATCCTAAATTAAGATTTAACTTGGTGTCTTGTATTTTATTTGCTCAATCTGGCAACCCTGGTTTTTGGAATAAACAATGTGGTCAATCTCATACAATAAAGTGATGACGACTGACACTGCCAATCACACTTATCTCCCGGAGGAGCTCTGCAGAGTGCAGTGACAACGGTGTCCTGCACCTGGCCTGAGGATGGAGATGGAGGGGTGCTTGCTGGAGTGCTAGCTGACATCTCTGGGTATGTGCTGCAGCTCTGTCTCATGGTTTGACTGCTTATTTGGCTTTGGAATATTACTATCATAAAAGGAAAAAAAAGTAGACCACGCCGGTTTTATAGCAATGACTAATGCAATAAAATACAAAAACAAGTAAATGGGCATGTTTAGTGAAAGAAAGTAGTGATTTTTTTTTTTTTTTTAATTTTGCCTTTGGCCCTTGGCTGAGACAGGCAGAATGAAGCTCTTAGGCCTTGTCACGCTCTGTGGAAACAATAGCAGGCCAACAAAGACTTAAGTGTAGGTTTATAGACATCAAGTCATCCTTAATTAGGCCTGGAGAAAACCATTTGCTGGGCGAGCCTGGTGAGGCCACGGCTGGCGGCTGCTCCACCCTGCCCAGCTCCAGCTTGGGGACAGGCAGGGTTGTGGCTCTGTGCCACCCTCTCCCGTGTGGCCAAGGACCAGTCTGTAGAGAGGAGGGGGTGCATCTCGCTGGTAGACAGGTGGAGATCTGTCATTGGAGGGGATTTCCCAAGCAAGGAAAAGTTGGGAACCTCAGAGACAGGGGCAAAGTAATGGTGCCAAAGCTTTCTGTTGGCTGGGAACATTTGGAGGTGATACATCCTCACTCTCAGTAACTTGGTTTTATAACCAGGAAAAGCCACATCTCTTAGCCCTTCGTAATGCATCCCCTTCCTACCTCTCAGCCTCAACTCTTAGCATTGCCCACCTTGTTGAATATACTCCAGTCATGATGAGTTTCTTGCATTTCCCAGGAGGAACCGAGCTCTAGCCTCTAGACCCCTGAGCATGCTTCTGGCTCTGCTGCGAGGCCTCTCCTGGCCATTGCTGCCTCCATAGGGCCATCTCTGCAGACTCCATGATGTGCCGCAGTGTGGGTGGGCCTCTGTGCTCCAGCAGGAGACTGGCTGTGCCTCCATCCAGCCCTTAGCACAGACTTTGCATTGTAACTACTTAGATGTCTCTTTCTCCAAGCACCCTGTGACCTTGTTAAAGGCGAGAACCACGTCTTAGTTAGCTTCGTACCCCTGGGCCTCATCCCTGGCATAGGGGAACTTCAATAAATAATAAATTTGAAAAATTTAATGATTAATGGCCTAACCTTTCCCCAAGAAGGAAGGATTCTCAGTGAATGGGGCACAGCCCTAACCCGAGTGAGTCAGTCTGCAACGGTGGACATTTTATTCCACCAATTTGTGGATTGTGGCCAATTGTGCCAATTGTGAATACCTAAAGTGGGTTCAGCCCTGCACGGGCTGCTGTGTGGCATAGGAAGACACAGAATAGACACTCCTGGACTTCTAGCACGTTGCAATCTACAGTCCTGTAGAGTGCACATAAATATGGAAAACAACTAAGGTTAATATTAAAGTAACCTATTTAGAAAATATTCAGTGAAATAGCTAGATGTTTTTAAAAGAAGAATAGCGTATCAAAAAGAAAGCCAATTCAAGTTTGTATATAGGATCACTTCTAACAAGTTGTCTGACTTGGGACAAGTTTAAAAAAACTCAATTGAATCTCTAATACCTAATATATAAAATAGAGATAATAATAAAAGATGAGGATCAAATGAGAGTATGCCCATAAAGCCCTTAACATGGTACCTGGCACTTAGTAATATCTCAAGAAATGGAAATTGATTTCATTACTGTACAGGATTTCCAACCTGGGATATTTTCAATCAGCAGATATTTGATGTCACATAAACAAAAACATTAGAATATTAACATTTTCTATTTTTTCCTGGTAGTTTGTTTTTAAATGGTGGGAAGATGATGTGGGGTCATTTGCCACACTCTTTAAGAGAGTTGAGGGCCATTTTCAGCACCCACTCCATCCGGGTCCTGCGAATTGGTGAGAACAGCCACATCTTAGTTCCTAGAGGGACAAACCAGGAAATTGCATGTCTAGATAAATGTGACCAACAGCCAAGTTCAAGTTTCTGCAGGTTCTGTATGTGTCATGCTTGCTCATCCACTGTTCTTCTCGGGGTGGGGAGATGGGCATAGGATGGGAGGCAGGGAGATTTGGTTTTCCAGAGAAGATCCAAACCTACAAGTTTTCCAACATTGCTTGCTACCAAAATGTCAATTCTATTCACTTATCTAGGTTTCCTTCTCATATTGTGACAGAAAAGCTGATATTCTTCATGTGCCTTTAGGGAGAACATGAAAGAAGCCCCCTCTGGATGCCCGGGATGAGAACTCAGCATTCGTGGGTGTGGCCTGAGGGGGACGTTCTGGGCACCTCCCACTCTTCTTCTTTGTCTTGTATGTGTTCTCTACTGGGTGTGAGCCCCCCGGAGACAGAGACAGTGTCTTGGTCACCTGTATTCCCAGTACCTGGCACACTATCTGGCACAGAGGAGCTGCTCAACAAATATCTCATAAACAAATGAAAAACATAAACAAATGATTCAATCAATGAAGATATATTATAACTTTTTAAGCATTTTTTAGTCTCTTTCTGGGAGATTATTTGCATCTGGGAATAGTCAATCTGGAATTGTCCCAGTTTCTGTCTGTGATGACAATTTGGATGACACTTGCTTTTAATACCAGAACCAGTGTCCATAAAGTATGCACGGGATTCCCGAAGCATCCCCACGCTCCCGTCAGGGCCAGCTGTGTCTTCAGCCGGGCAGCTGGGAAGAAGCTGGGGGAGCCGAGCTGCTGCTATCCCGAAGCTGTGACTCCTGGAGCCAGGACACGCACACCTGGCATGCACACACTGCTTCCACCTGCTCTAGCTCCCTGTGGGAGGTTCTCCCCGAGTACCCCAATTACATGGCGTCTCCACACAGCTGTCTGCACAACACCCCAGATGCTCCTTTCAGATGTTCCAAGTCAGAACTGCTCCTCTGCAAAACTGCCATGTTCCCTGCACTTTTCATTTTAGAATAGACCTCCTCAACCTAGGTGTTTTTCCTCCTGTCTGTCCCATTGAACGGTGCCCTCCCACCCGCCATCCCAGCAACCCAGGGCCTCTTCCTGGGTCTCATAAACACCATTTTGAATAGTGCCCTCTCACGCTTACTTCCGTCCCGCTGAAATCAGGGGTAAATCCTTCTCGTCCAAGGTATTATGGCTATTAGACTTTTCAAAAAGAAAATCCAGCAAGATATTTGACCATAATAAAATATTTTCCCCAAAAAGAGAGTAACGATGGGCACTTCAAGCTAGTAAAGAAAACAGGGGAGATATTTTTAGGAAAGCTACATGAGAGCTTCCTGGATGGACGGCTGGCACTGTGCTGAGGAGACTGCCCTGATCCCAGGACTGTGCTCAGTAACTGTTTGATGAATGAAAGATGCGTGATCCAACGGGAGATAGAAAAATCAAGGAAATCTGAACATTTTTACCAGTTGGCCGAGACAAAGAGAATTCCAAACTTGCCTGAGGGCTCCAGCCTGTTACTTATTAATGACAATGGTGAGAGATACCTGCTTAGTATGTACTGTGTGCGAGATGGGTCTCATCAGGAGTTAAGGGCACATGAAGAGTTTGTATAAATCGTATGTCCTTTGTTCAGGAATTCTTCTGAAAGTCCTGTTTATTATCCATTTTTTATGGATTTCAAAACTACCTTCTGAAAAGGTAACTGATCCAGACTGCTTGAATGATGCTGAGAGTTCCCGAGTGCACAAGAGGGACAGTGGGAGCTGACGTCCTAGTGGGTTCAAAGGAAGATTATGTCTACGAGCTATTTTAAGGCAAAAAAAAATTGGCTGAAATACCTCAAGTTCAACTTTTTGAGAAAATTGCATTGTAATACTAAGCTTTGAACAAGGTCAAATCTCCTCTCAACTCAAATGCTAATAACTAAGATAGATAAAACATATAAATTAAAAAGATTGACATTGTATTCAAAAATGTGACAAACATCTCCATAGAACACTGAAAGAACAGAAATGCAAAGCACGAAAAGGTAACTAAGGGTGAAGTAGGGGACTTACTGAACCCCAGGTCCAGAAGAAGATAAACGTAGGAAGCAACTAATACCCTGTGACTAACAAGCTGAAAATACCGCCACCTCCACCCCTGCAACACGCACGAACGCACGTGAAACAGGAGAGCAGAGCTAAGACCCCCACAGGAAGCAGACGCCGAAGCAGATCATCCCTGCCCGTAATGGAAAGCTGGAGAAATTGCTGTCCACGTTGTCCTAGGGATGGAGAAGAAGTTTCAACCAGGACTAAGATAAGCGTCCTTTGGGCTCATTATTCCCCAGGGGATGGGAACCCCAAACCACCAATACAAAACACAGCGCCTGTGTGAGGGTTGCCAGGGAAGAAAGGGAGGTCACTGCAAAGCCACTAGACACTAAGTGATGCGGGGGAGACAAAAAGAAAAATTATTATTCAAGATGAGCCTGTAAACCAAAATTCCACAAAACGTAAAGATAACTAATGATAAAAACGACAGGTTAAAAAAATTAAATTAGATTTTTTAAAAGCTCAAATGAAATGAACATAAGTGAGAAATCTGAAAATGACTTTGAAATATGATCATGTTCTGAGAAGACTGCAGTAGGTGGTTGTAGACTACCAGTTTTACTGCAACAATAAAAAAATCCAAATAAATTGTGAAAATTGTGATTTTAAAGATACTAGAGAGCTGTAGAAATGAAGAGAATTAAAGGAACTAAAATCTCGAAGAGAGAAGACTCTCCTCTTGCAGGAGAGTCTTGATTATTGGCTTTTTTTTTTCTCTTGGATACATTTGCCAATTTTGGACTTGGTCAAGGATCAAACACAAGGGAATTTGTTACAGAAAAGAGGAATGAACAAAGCTTTTGAAAGTTGCACAGGGCTGGCATAACAATTTGGAAACTTCAGGAGCCACATATGCACAGCTGGCTTTCCCTGTGGTTCATGTTCAACATTCTAGGTCTGTACGAAGCCTATGGAACTTTGACAGAGTGGGGTAAAACTCTGTTGGTCTCATAGTATTTAGGAGAAATTTTTCTGTTTGAGGAGTGTGGCCCACCTCAAAGAGACACCTGTTCTCCTCCCCAAAATATTTTCCAAATTTGGAAGGGGTAAAACTGCAAACTTCTGAAGGCTGGGACTGAATTTTCTCCAGTGTTTTAAGATTGAGAAGATAGAAACCTGACAGCCTGTCAATCAAAAGTTCAGGCGAGATTCATCCAAGAAATGGAGAGGAAACAGGTGAATTAAGAACTGCAACCCAGCCTCAATCCAGCTCAAGCTGTAATTAGATCAAGGTGGTTGGTCAGCCCCTCGCTGATCTGCCTAATGTATGAGAAAGGGAGCTCTTGCTGGTGGAAGATATCATCTGGAGCCTCTACAATTCCTTTTAATAAAATAGCATATAATAAAATATAATAAAAAAATATTGGCATATAATAAAAAATTATAAAAATATAATAAATGGCATATAATAAAAACATAATAAAAAATATTGGCATATAAAAATCTGGCATATAATAAAGAATTTATAGATAAGGGAATCTATAAAAATGAATCAAATGGACATTCTAGTACTACAAAATTCAATTTTCAAAGTTAAGAATTTTAGAAAGGAATTTGAAGATAAGTGAATAGAAATATCCAATTCGAAGTTCAGAGACAAATGAATGGAGAATCAGAGTATAAAAGGTGTACAGGAAATAATATAAAGGACTGTGGTTCTTATAACTAGAGTCCCACAAGGAAAAAGAAAATAATACACCCGATTTGTAGAGAAAATTTTGCAAAAGCTGATGCGAGATACCAATCCACAGATTCAGAAACCTTAAGCAATGTATATAAAGAAAACCACACTGAGGCTTCTCATAGTCAAGCAGCTAAAAAACAAAGAGAGAAAAATACCAAGACATGAAACGGGGGTGGGAAAGAGGATGCTACTTTCAGATGATCAGCAATAAGCCTGAGCTTTTCAATAGAAACTGTGGAAGCCAGAGAACAGTAAGGTAGCATATTTAAAATGCTGGAAAAAATGTTCCAACCTAGAATTTCCTCCCACCAAAAATATTATTCATAAATCAAACAAATCAGTAAAACCAAAAGTTGGTTCTTTTAAACAGAGACAAATGTTAGCAAGCTCAATCAAGCAAAGAGTAGGCATACAAGGATATGATGTTAGGGATTACAAATAAGACAAAACTGCAGACACAATAGAGATTCTTTCTCTCTCTCTCTCTGTATGTGTATGTGTGTATGAATATATATATTCTCTCTATGTATTCTATATATTCATTTACATATATTCATATATATGAATATGTATTCTTTTTTTAAGTAATATGAATATATTTTATGCAAATAAATTTTGTAAGTTAGAATGGTCAAGTATCTGGAAAACAGAAACTCCAAAAATTGACTCCAAGGAGGAAACAGAAAACCTGAATGGTTCATAACCATTAAAGTTACTGAATCCACAATAATATACCTTACCCCTATATTTTTAGGTGAGATTTTACAAACCTTCAAGGAACATATAAGTTTTACATAGTATAAATTGTTTCAGACACTCTAAAAAGCAGGAAAGTGCCCCAACACACTTTATGAGACAGCCCAAACTTGGCATTAAAACTGGACAAATGCAGGCAAGAAAATAATGTTGACCAATCTCACTTATGAACACTGATACAAAAAAATCCTAAATAAGAAGTAGCATATCACATCCATAATTTTAAGAACAAACATGTTTAAAGCCTAATAAAGTTTATCCAAAAGTGCAAATACAAGAATATTTAGACATCAGTACATATATTAAGAGAAGGATTAAAAAAATACTATACAGAAGATGCAAAAAAGAAGTATTCATAAATTTCAACAATTCTTTTTGATTTTAAAAAAAATTGAGATAAAGGGACCTTTTTAACTTGATAGACTTTATCCCAAAATAGAGAGGAAGGAAGGAAGGAAGAAAAGAAGAAAGGAACAAAGGAACAAAGGGAGGGAGAGATAGAGGGACAGAGAAAGGGAAGAAGGGAAGGACAGAGAAAAGGAAAAAGGAAGGGGAAGGAAAAAAAGGAAAGTCTTTAAGAAACAGTAGCGACTTTTCGTTTAAAGTCAGAAACCATGCAAGAAGGCCTGCCATCACCTCTATATATTACACAGGTATTATCAATGGGAATGAAAGATAAGAAAAAGAATAATTGGTGTAAAATTTCTTTTTCTCTTTCAGATTTATCAAAATATAAGTGACATATAATAAATGGCACATATTTAAGTATACGATTTGCTAAGTTTTGGACATATATACACCTGTGAAACCATTATCACAATAAAAATAATGAATATATTCATCGCTCCCCAAACTTCCTCACATCTCTTTGCGATCTCCCCCTTTTTCCCTTCCAGAGCCCAACCACCAGCCCCAGGTAACCACTGATCTCCTCTTAGCCATTATTTAGTAGGCTACAGTTTCTAGAATTTTATTTCAAGGACTATACATACAGCATATACTCCTTTCTGTCTGACTCCTTTAACTCACCATAATGATTTTGAGGCTTTTCTATGATTTTTAATTTATTAATAGTTCATTCCTTGTTATTGCTGAGTTACTATCCATTGTATGAATATATCATAATTTGTCTATTCATCAACCTGTTCATAGACATTTGAGTTGTTTCTAGTTTGAGACTATTATAGAAAAAGCTACTATCATCTATATACTAAACACAATATCAACGAAAATCCCAGCAAGTCTATTTTCAAAAATAGACAACCTCTGTGTCCAGTGTCTTTTATCAGATTAAAAAAAATAGACAAGCTTATTCTAAAATTTATATGAAAATTAACTAAAATAGCCAAAACAATATTTAAAGAGAAGATAAAACAGGAGAAACATCTAGGAGAAAACAAAGTTCTTCTCCATCCAAAGATTTGTACATAAATCATCATCATAATAGCTTTATTTGCAATAATTAAACACTATTATAAGAACTTGAAAGTAATAAAATGGTCCTTATATTTACATTATAACTATCTAATGAGAAAATCCAAAAAAACTAACTGGTTTCAAGATTTACTGCAATCAAGACGATGTGGTTTTGACAAAAAGATAGGCATATAGATCAGTGGAACAGAATTTCAAGTCCAGAAATAGCTTTCATGTTTACAGTCAATTGATTTTTGACAAAGGCACCAAGGCGATTTAATGGGAGAAAGGACAAGCTTTTCAGCACATGGTGCTGGAACAACTGGACAAACATATGCAAAAAATTTTAAAACTTGGAGGAGAAAACAGGAAAAATTTTAATGATTTTGGGCTTGGCAAAGAATTATTCAATACAACAGACAAAAAATAACTATAAAAGAAAAAATCAACAAATAGGACTTGATCAAATTAAATCTTCTAATTTTCAAAAGACACTGCTAAGGAAATGAAAAACAAAAATACAAGCCACAGGCTGGGAGAAAAGTATTTACTAAACATCTATTTAACAAAGGACTTTTATTTGGACTGTATAAAGAACTTTTATGAGTTAATTATAAGATAGACAACTCAATTTTTAAAACTTGGCAAAACTTCATCAAAAAAAATGTCTAGATGACAAATAAGTGCATGAAAAGTCATGCAACTTCATGAAGGCATTAGGGAAATGCAAATTACAATCACAATAAAATGCTTCTACATACCAACCAAAATGTCTAAAGTTGAAAATGCTGACCATATCAAGTGTTGGCAAGTATGTGGAACAATTGGAAATTTCATATACTACTAGTGGGACTAGAAAAGCTTACAACCACTTTAGAAAACAGATTGGCAGTTTCTTAAGTTAAATATAACTACCATATGATTTAGCCATTCCACTCTTTGTGTAAGAAAAATGAAAGCATATGTCCAAAGATTTGTACATAAATCATCACCATGACAGCTTTATTTGCAAAAACCAAACACTATAAGAATTTGAAAGTAATAAAGTGGTCCTTCTATTTACACTCTAAGTATCTAGTTAGAAAATCCAAGCAAAGTTTTGAAGAATAAGAGAGTTTATAAAGATTCCTTCCCTGACATACACAAATCAATGGTATGCCTATACACTACAAACCAATTAGAAAACATTATAGAAAAAAATACAATATTCTAAATGTTAACAAAATCATAAGTTATTTAGAAATAATTTAACAGAAAATAGTTTCAATAAATTTGATGGGAAAAAACTATAAAATATCATTAAGGTAATAAAAGATAACCTGAAAAAACAAAGATATAGACTAAATTAAACAATTTGAAAAGTTCAAGAAGATGGCAATTCTACCCAAATTAATCTATAAATTCAACATAATTCCATTCAAATACCAAAAAGAATTTTCAGGAAGTTAAAAAAAAATACATTAAAACC
>CAUYSK010009461.1:0-20888 GCA_963575035.1 Avahi laniger
CCACTATTTCATTTAATATTTATAATTATCTTTTAATTTACTCATTGATTTATTCAGTAAATATTGGCATCTGTTGTGTTGGACTCTGAGGATAAAACCTTTTTTTAAAACAATTTTTATTTCAAAATATTAGAGGGTGAAGGTGTTCTCATTACATGGAGGAATTGCATAATGCTGAAGTCAGGGCTTTAATGTGTCCATCACCAGAATAGTGTACATTTTCTGAGCCTTCTAGAATATTCACAGAAAATCTTTCATGACATAGAATGTTCTAGAATACTAAAAGTATGACTACTGTGATATTTTACATATGACTTAGAAGTCTTGCAGGAAATTCCTAAACTAGTCCACAACCCAGGGAAAAAATATTAATGACCTCATTTTACAGATGGGAAAAGCTAGGGCCCAGAGAAGTCAATGACTTGCTCAAAATCACACAGTTACCATTGACAGAACCAGAATTCAAATACAAGTTTGCCGGATTTAAATAAACATACATTATTAACCATTTGGTTTCACTGCTAGTAATCAATTTCATAGAGTATCAATTCCAATGACATATTTATTGTTTACTTCTGAAATTTTCATATTCACTAAAATAATTTGCTTAGAACATGACTTTCTACAACTGTATAAATGGATTTTCTAAAACTCTTTATAAAGATGCTATCAAGTATTACGACATTGATAAAAAGTGTGTCCACTTCTTGAAGTTCATTTTAGGTTTATAAACAAGTAAGTCACTTCAGGAATGCTCCTGTAAAATGATCAAACCCGAACAGACAACTTAGGAAAAAAATAAACTGCAATAAAAAAAGTATGTGGGTAAGAGAGAACACAACACAAGTAAAATTAATCAATTATTATTATTTTTTTAGCAAAAACATGTTAGAGAATTAAAAAGCACATTTTAAGAGTACTTTCCTTTTGTCAAATTGGTGAAGGCACTGTCCGCCCATCCCCACATACAGACTGGAAATTTGAGAATATAGACTTACCTCTCCCAGGATGTCAAATTAAGACTTTTTGAAAGCAATTTTAGGTACATCGAGCCACAAAAAAAATTATCATGTTTCTAGAAAAAAAACCCTTTAGATATGGGTGTCCCTGCAGAAATGGCATACCTGATATCAGAATCGCCTTGCCTAGAAATTGTGATCAGCATGTCACTCATTTACTGAAGTGGTGAAGGTTCTGGTGCTCTCGACCACCTGTCGTTCTCTTCAGCCAAAGGTTTGTGCTCATGCGTGTTACTCAACTGAAATGTCTTTTTTCACCTACCTGACTAACGAAGCAACCAAATTTTCTCAAGGTTCCTTGAAGTACATTCTATGTGTTAAACAATTTCAGGATTATTTCATTCTAGAAGAATTTCTTCCAGCATTAAATTCTACCATGTATTACTTATAGTACTTTTTTTAGGATTCTTGAAAATTCTTTCACTAGGGTTTCAACATTTATACTATGCTACTCAGATGACCAAAAATTTATACTTTTATTTTCTATAACCATTGTTGTCTTGTTCTAGTGTCTACATTCCTGCTCTGCAGTGGAGGAAAGACAGCAAATCAATAAACTAACAAATAAATAAGCAAAGTTACAATTATGGGTGAAATTTTATTTAAAACTGTCTCTTCCAGACTAACTTAGTCTCTCTCTCTCTCTCTCTCTTTCTCCCCTCTTCCCCCATTTTCTGGGTACTGCAAAGAATCCAAAGAGTTAAATATGTCTTCATTTATAAAATTTATAATAGAATTATTCTATAATAGTTTTCACATTTGTTAAGTAAGGGTTTTACTAGGATTAACATATGGTAATGTTTTAGACCTAGAATAAGAAGATGCAAAATAGGTTTAAAAGTTTTAGTGTCACAGAAAATAATTTTATATGGTGAATTTTTTTCTTACTTTGTATCATAAGCCAAAACTTGTCTCTTTTAAAAGAAGATGTGATCTCCTTTTATTCTGAATGATATAATCCCACCAAAAGCTCAATTTGCATAACATCCTTTCATTTGTTTTGGTTTCAATATATTTTAATAAATTGGGATATTATTTAACCCATCTCTTTTCCAATCTTTGCATCAAGTACGAGTTATTGTTCATCATCCTTGGATTATGTGGAAATAAACCTTCTAGATATAGCAATATGCATACAAATTTAATTTTAAATATATATGAAGAACTCTTTAATATACCTGCCTTATAAATGTGTGGATAAGAAACATGTTAGAG
Source organism: Avahi laniger (assembly GCA_963575035.1). NCBI lineage: Eukaryota > Metazoa > Chordata > Mammalia > Primates > Indriidae > Avahi > Avahi laniger. Next base: position 2,235 of record CAUYSK010009461.1, read on the forward strand.
TCTATTCAACAGATAAACAAATGACAAATTTGAAATTACTTTTCAAAAATGCATACTTTTAATGAGTGTATCAAATAGAGTTATGAATACCAGTAGTCATGTAATTTATTTGAAGAAGCAAATTAATTTCTCAGATCACATTACTCATCATCAGCAAAATGCAAAATGATTTAATTCTCAAAGGTGATGTTAAGTTTAAATAATGTCAGTAAAGTATTTTTAGATTTACTTAGGAAGTATAATAGATTTCAAAAACTGAGGATCTCTGCAGTGGGACACAGGAAAAATGCTGGTGGTGAGGGAAGGCAGGAAATGGCCTTCCTGTTTACACACAGCTTCCTCTGCTATCACTGTGACAACCTGACACTGTCTCAAGTTCCACTTTTCTCTACATTGTAATCTGCGTACCTACTTGAAAAATTGTGCCTGTACCAGCCTTATCCTGATAGATGCCAGGAGCTTGCCTTGTGCGCCCACCTTCACGCATTCCCTCCTACACCGCTTCCAACTTTCAGGCAGATAACCACATAAATGCTCTTTATTGGTTCTATTTTCAGACTTATGGTACGCATATCTTTAACTCGATTCTTTGTCTCATGTGTTACCTCCTGCTTGATTTCTTTGTAGTGTGATGGTTAGAACATGGGCTTGCATGTCAGTTAATCTTTGATATTCAATCTCAGTTCTGAGCCTGGGGAATTCCCTCAATATCTATGAGCTTCGATTTCCTAATATGTGAAATGGAGCATCACATGGTGAATCAATCCATTGTAAAACATCTGGCACATTGCAAGTGATAGTAAACAGTAGTTATTTTCCTTTTTTCCTTCACTTCTTCCTCCTTACCCGTGCTCTTCTTTTTGTTATCACCTCAATCTGAGGTCTACTTTAAGCTCTCCAGTACTCTCAACAGACTGTTTCTAACTTCTTTGAACTATGATGGTCTTCATTGTTAGTGGCACTTATTGGGTAAATATGCACTGCTCTCTATTTTTAGTCATTTCTATTGAAATAAATATAACTGGAGTGTAAGAGTGTGAAATATTTGATTGGAAATAATTGAGGCAGACACCATTTGTTGTCACCAGTACCCAGCATATATAAAGTGGGCAACATCTGTCTCTTCTATATAATTCAAACATTTAATAAATATTTATTACATGAAAAATGATAGAGACCAAGACCAAGACTAACACATAGACCAAGTATTTAAGGAATTGCCTTGAGCACATTGTTGATAATCCATTTTAGTTCTGTCCTCCGTCAAGCTGTACTGAATCAGACAATCTCATGTTCATTTCTCCAGATCCGTAGTTCTCAGATGCTAATGTGCATAAAAATCAACTAAAGAGCTGGTGCAGTGGCACATGCCTATAGCCTCATCTACTTGGGAGGCTGGGATGGGAGGAATGCTTGAGTCAATGAGTTTGAGTCCAGCCTCGGCAACACAGTAAGAGTCTGTCTTCTAAAAAAAAAAAAAAAAAAATTAGCTGAATGGGTGCTAAAACAATCGCTGGGCTCTGCCCTTCAGATAAAGCCGTCTTTGGTGGAACCCAAGAATTCAGATCAATAACAAATTCCCAGGTAAAACATGCTTTAAAGAATCATTGTTTTATGTAAACTAGAAATGAATATACTCTTTGATGTTTCTTTTTAAGTAAATTTCTTCTCTTTATGACCAATGCCTTAAATGATAATCTCAAGGCAGCACTGACAAACTCCTATAAAAAAAGAATATTATTTAGGTAAGAAGAGTAGGTATTGGCATTTGGCTAAATGAATAAATGAGGAAATTAATTAAAAACTGCACCTAGTATCTTATACCTTCTTACCATTAACTAGAAATATTACCCTTATTTGGTAATTTATTTAACTTACAATTTATGTAATTCTTTATGATTATTAGATTCCTAAAGATTTTAAGATTTATTGAGAATTTATAAGCACGATTGTTTTTTAATTTTATTGTGTCACTTGGATACTTTTGCAATGAGTGTTCAAAATCACCTAAATGCATTCCAATATATATTCTTAAACTTAATGGATTTTTAAACCTCTGTGACAAAGCCTTGGAAATACATACATTTACACATTACTCATTACAATTTGTTTACAAAATTTTGAGAACGACCTTTCTTAGGAAAACAACCTCTCAGTGGAAACTAAAGAACATAGCAATCACTGATATTAATGATGAAGAGATTAACAAATGAACTCACATCAGCTGAAGGACATTCTAATTCCAAACTTAGACTTCTTGTCTGAAAAGAAAATAGTTAAGAAATGCAAAAACATGAACGTTTTAGAAAACAGTGAATACCTTTATATATTAGAAAGATTTTTAAAGTTCAGAAGATTGACCTAAATATGTCAATATTTAGAGGATGAGGGAGACTTGAAATAATCAAATACCTGTATTTGTGTTCATTTTAAGACATTTTTCGATTTTTATTTTCTTCACTTCTTTCCTTTTCAGTGTAAGAAAGTGAAAAAGTGTGATATATGTGTGCATGTGTATGTGCATGATTTTGTGAAAGTACTGCAGTGTTCTTCATATGATTAAATCCTTGGGACATTAAATGACCTCACGTAGAAAGCAGAAACTGGTATTTAAATATTCTCTCACATAGTTAAGAAAAAGAGAATCTTTGTGTCAATATGTACTTTTAATTGAATAAAATATGAACTTGATTTTTTAAATATTGCTAAATCTTGTAAGATCTATATGTGTGAATTTTTCATAGTTTTCAAATCATATTTTTCCAATGAATACAGCAAAAATAAATGTTTTTCTATGTTCTTCCCTGCTTATTGACTTTATATTAACACAGGCCATGGGAATATTTTTATATCTTAATATTTAAATATAAATGTGAATTATGCTATAAATTGATTAGGAACACTTTTAATATTGTCTCAATCATGTATCTAATAGGTTTAAATCTGTTAGTGAATGTTAGGATTAATCACTACTTTTTATACTACACTGGAAAAAATAGCTGTAGCTAACATATTTTTAAAAAGAAAAAAACACTTTTGCATCCTGGAAAATAACTTTTCTGTGTCTTTGGAGGTGAAAGGATTTCCAGAAAAGTAGAAAGAATTGGTTCTATCTTAAATATAGTGTTCTGTTCCAATAAGTGTGATTTTTCTGTGAATTCTTTTACAGGGTTGACTTACATTCAATGAATTCTTTTCTTCTTTTTTTTTTTCTTTCAATGAATCCTTTAGAATATGACTTAATGTACACAGGTTCTATTTCTGATAACAACTGGTTTCCCGAATCCTAAAAAATTGCAAAGGAGTATTGAATTATATTGAGTAATTTGGTGTTGTGCAAATCTTTAAGAACATTTGATGATTGATTCTTCGAACTGCATCCTGACACATAGAAGAGTATTGTGTAAATGAAGAAGTCATGATTTTGAAGAAAAACATCCTAGTTTTTTTAAAAAAACTCATTATTATTATTACACGGTAGCTTATTCCCTTCAAAGAGAGTCCTACTATATGAAGAGTACAAGTTTTTCTATGAGTACTATAGAATGTCAGTTAGATGTTAGTAGTTTCTTTTCTTTCTTTCTTTTTGATCAATGCATACCAGAATATATATAATATATAATATAATCACATTTTAATAAATATAGTTTTCAGTATTACATTAGTTTTATGAAAACCAGAAATAAACAAATGCAGTTGTTCTGATTCTGAATAAAGTCTTTATAAATCTATATTCTTCACCATAGCTGTCTTGAGTTGAAGTTGTTTTCTTATAGAGTTAAAATGAAACATTTTTGTTATAGTTGATGCATTTAGATTTGTTTAGACCTCAAATAACAAAATCATTTATTTTCACCAGAACACATGATATCTCTTATTAAATCTGTTGTCAACAAACTTCTATCATTGGGTTTCTTCTAAATCACATTATTGCTGGATCATTTCATCAACTTTCAGATTCTATATTGGTGACCCACAAAGCTAATCCTATGTATGCTTCATTTTTTTCCTTACGGACATTTGCACCCACAAGCTTCATAAGCACCTCAAATTCAACATTTTCAAAAGACAGCACATTTTATTATTTCCTGGATTCTTAATTGAGTGGTTGTTATCCATTCCCACATGCTAATCAACTAGAAAATTCAAAGATCTTCTATACTCCCTTCCTTCCTTATTCATATTTCATTAATCACTATGACTTAAAATTTCCTTTTTTTAATAGCAAAATTTTCAAAAGATCATATTATTTGTATGCATTTCTTTGAAGTTGGCCACTCAATGGCTCCCACTGGCTTCTCAGACCCTCCTTTGTACTCTCTTTTGCTCATTATTCTCCTCCCTAAATGAAACCATCGTTCTGAGAGTTTAACTAAATAGAATTAGAAGAGGAATTTCTGAGACATAGTCTGCACATATATTCAGATTAAATAGTTATAGATCTCTAAATTATTTGCATCAATTTATACCATCATAAGTAGTTGTTACAGTTCTTACATACCCTCATCAACTCTTGGTATATAATTTTCTCTTTTCCTTTTAATTTTAGTCATTTGGTGACTAAATACTAGGATTATAATTTCATTTTATAGTCCATGAGATGAGAACAATTTTTACCTTTTTCGATGGTTGAAAAAAATCTAAAGAGGAATATATTTTGTGATATGTAAAAATTATATGAAGTTAAAATACCAGTGTTCATGATTTAAGTTTTACTGGAACATGGTGATGCTTATTTGCTTATTGTGTATGGCTGCTTTTGTGCTACAACAGCAGAGTTAAATAACTGGGACAGAGACCTACGTGGTGCTATTATTTTTTGTTACAAATCTCAATGGTGCAGTTATAATTTGACAGTGTTCTTAGTGTCATACATATTGCTATAACACAGAATATTAATTTTTTGTAGTGTATGCTCATCATGTCAAAACAAGAAAAGAAGGGAAAATTGGGCTTAAGATATTACCTTTTGAAGATACAATGGAATTTGGATTATTTCATTAATGAATTAAATGGCAAAGAGTTTATTGTTTAATGATACTATAGCCATGTTAAGAGAGTACAATATGCATAAAAACTGCCAGAGAAATACCCATCACAATATTTCAAACTCACAGGAAAGTAATGATTGAAAAACATTAGAAAATGTAAAGCAATTTCTTCATAAATATAAAAACAAAAACAGCACTGCAACCAACCTCCATTTCTAATTAGCTCATTTATTAGACAAGCAAGAAATGTCATTTATCAATGGTGAATTAAATAAATCATGTTCAGTCATAATAGCTAAAGAAATATGCTCAGAAAAAGTAAACTGTTTAAGAAATTAGCTTTTGTGGGAGAACAGGTATGCAAATAATTGAGAACATTGAGAGTAATGTTAATATTCAAAAAACTAGGTAAATGATTTTGAATAGCTTTCCTTGGCTCTTGATAAATCAACAGATGTTATAGATCCTTCTCAGTTTATTCAATGAGTTTATGCTGACTTTGAAGAGACTAAAGAATTAGTCTCTGTGTATTATCTGCATTGAATAAACTATAGAAGAGATTTGTTTCAAAGATGTTGAGAAAACATAATTCAGTAAAATCTGAAGTGGAATCTGCTAAGATGTGTTACAACAAATTGTGATAAAAATACATGTGAAGCAGAACAAAGGTTTATTTAAATAATATTGCAAAACATAAAATTACATATTTATTAATTTTACTGTTCATCAACAAAAATTTTGAATCTATCATGTATTGTTAAAGAAGTAGAGTTTCTGTGAGCTAGGCTGATGCCACGACACTCTAGCCCAGGCAACAGAGTGAGACTCTGTCTCAAAAAAAAGAATGAAATACGGTAAATAATTTTGACAAATTAAGCATTATCAATCTGTGTCATGCTGATGCGCCCTAATACACAGTTCTTTGGGCTAGCAGTGGCCAATTTTAATCGTGGTTTTTTTTTTGAGAACAAAGATAAGACTTAAATTTTTCAAAATGAAGAAATCTTCTCTCAATTAATATTATCAAGTATTTAATGGCTGTAGATTTAGCTTTACTGAATATTTCATAATGTCTCTTAATGAAGTGAACCTAAAATTACAAAGAAAAACAATGCCTATATCCAAAACTTATACAGGGGAACGGTCATTTTGATGATAATTGATTTTGTTTGTATCCCAAGTAATATCAAGTTGTTTTATATATTAATAATTCCTATTCTGCCAAATGTGAAAACAAAAAGTGAATTTTCCACAGCCACACAAATTTGCAGATGTATTTTCTAAGCTCTAACTATAATCTTAGTAGTATTCTTTCGTATCTTGATGCAAATACAAAGAAAATTTCTATATTTCAAAATCCATTTAACTGTTTAATTGAACAGCTTTCATCTGTCCTGCATTTGGAAGTGATTTATTTATAATGCAATGACATGATAAAAACAAAACATGAAGAGAAGAACCCAACACAGTCCAGTATATACTTTCTAAGTGATAACTATGCTCAGCTAAAATACATAATCATGGATTTATATCAGTATGTGACGGAGTTAATTTATGTGAAAGACATTTTCAAAGGTGAAATACACAGGATCCCACTACAGACTGTTATTTACACATAAACATTTGTCATTGTTTTTAATAAATGAGAAAAATAATTTTAAATGCCAATTAAGGGAAATGTTTTCTCCAGAAATAAATTTAATCTTTCTCATTAGTAAGCTCAAAACAATAACAAATTGTACTTATCATTATAATTTGAATTTTATTATTGTTTATTGTTATTTTATTATAAGCACCTACAAAATTTTCTTGATTTTGCTCCATGGTCTCCAGAGCTTATAATACAAGTAGTTACTATCTTGTTCTTTACAAAAAAGTTTTCAACTGTTGTCCTTTATTATAAGTGTTGGAATTTATTATATATAAATAATATCTCAATAAAGCTGATAAAAATTTTTGGAATATTTATAAGTAGAAGTTGAAGTTTTCTTAGTAGAGAGATTTTTAATTACAGATCAATTTATTTTATTAGCATACTGTTAGCATTCAAATTTTCTATATCTCCTTTTATCAAAATCCATAAACTGTTCAACACAAAAAGTAAACCTTAATGTAAACTATGAACTTTAGTTTAACAATTACGTACCAATATTATTTTATTAATTGAAGCAAATGTACTGCACTAATACAAAAATATTAATAATAATGGCAATTCCGTGAGGGGTAGGGAAGATTAGGTTGTTAACTCTCTGTACTATCTGATCAATTTTAATGTAAATCAACAACTCTTTTAAAAGTAAATTATATTAATTAGAAATAGTTCTGCACTCTTGAGAAACAGTATAAACACATATAAATCTCAGATCATTTGCTTATGTAAATTAAAAATAAAATCCTAAAATCCCCCCTTACTGAATTGGCCAGACCTCATCTTGGCCAAGGGGACCACAGGAAATCCTTAAAACTGAGCTTCCAGCCATGAGGGAAAGGGAGGCTTCTTTATATTCTCTCCCTTTTGGAGCTTAGACTCTATAATTGACCAGTATTAATGTTAAAAGAGATTGGAAGACTGACAAAACATACTCTTTGTGGCAATAAGATACTAAATTATAAATAGGACCTAAGGCTGTGCAAGGTGAAGTGTAAGTCATGCTTGCAGGGCATCAATTTGCTCAACAGATCACTTTGAGTCCATATATTGTGCCTTGCTCTATGACTAGCAGACTTCCTTTTCTTAACTTAGGCATTCATTCCTACTGACTCCAAATTTACAGACAAAGCTTAACTCTCTCAATCAATTGCCCAATTAAAGAATCTCTAAATCCACCTAGGATTTATAAGCTTCTGCTTTGAGATGTATCACTTTTTTGAACTGAACCAATATATACCCTTCATGTATTGATTTATAATTTTACCTGCAATTCCTGTCTCCATGAAATGTATAAAAACAAACTGTAATCTGACCTCCTTGCAACCACTTACTCAAGGCTTTTTGGTTTTGTGTATCCTCTAGCTATAGTCACTCATATTGGCTCAGAATAAACTTTAGTAAACTGGGTTTTTTCATTAACATTTACCACATTTGAATAATATTTAATGATGTGTTCTATCAGTAACAGGAAAAATGTGTTATAAATATGTCTCTGTTATTTTGGGTTTATGTAATCCTTTTATCTGTGTACAGTTTTGGTACATATATTATTAAGATATGTTATATGGCAAAAAAATAATTTAGAATTGTTTTTTCAAATGACATGTGGGCAAATGATACTTTTTTCATTTATTTCTTAAATTTTTTCTGCCTCTCTTCTCTTTCTACTCTTTTGAGGACTCCAAATATACATATATTGGGCCACATCAAGTTTTCCCACAGTTCACAGTTCACAGTTTCCTTTTATTTTTTTTAATACATTTCTCTCCTGCTATATTGTTTTAGCAGATTTTATTGCTATATTTTCAAGTTAACAAATCTTTTTGTTTGTGATATATGATCAGCTTTCAATTTATTCCATTGTATTTTTCATCTCAGGCATTGTCATTTTCTTTTTTGTAGGTTTGATTTTTGTCTTTTATATATCCTTGTCTCTACTTAACATGTTGAAAATAGGGAACATAGGTGTTTTGATGACCTCATATGCCAATTGTAATATTTGTATAAGTTCTATGATGATTTTCATTTATCAGTGTTTCTCTTTATTATGGGCTACACATTCCTGCTTCTTTTACATGCATGATAATCTTTTACTGAATACCAGATACTGTAAATTTTAATGTTTTATTTTTATATAAATATTCTTGAGATTTGTTCTATAATTCAATTAAATTGAATGGAATCATTTTGATCCTTTTGGGTCTTCATATTTGTTAGGTGTGATTGAACAGTATTTAGTCTAGGACTAAATATTCCCTACGACCAAGGCAAGATCTTGCTGAGTACCCTGTTCAATTCACTATAAATGACGTGATTTTCTGGTCTGCCTACTGAGAAAAGGCACTATTCTATTCTGTGAGTGTTGGGAACTCACACTAGCCTGTGTTAGTACTAGATCCTGTTCCCTGTAATCCTTTTGCATGATCTTTTCTTGGCCTCAGATATTTTTCTTTTGTGCATTCATGAATTAGGTCTCTGATGAATACTCAAGCAGAGCACCAGCATGTCTCTTGGATTTTGTCTCTGTGAAGGTCTCTTGTCTCCGTTATTTTGTTGTGGGGGTTCTACTGACCTTGTTTCACTGATCTCTCCTCTCATCTCTATTTCTTCAACTTAATATGTACACCAGGCTCCAACTGAGTTCCCTTCTCCCTTTGCTACGGCCTGAAATCTTTATTACAGCAATAAGCTGGTGCTATCTCAGGGCACACGACATTGGCTTTTCATCTCTCAGCAGTTACTACCTTTCATTACCTGATGTCTAATATCTTGAAAACCATTTCTTATTTTGTCTCAGGTGCTTTAGGTAAAAGGTTAAATCCAATCTCTGTTCTAAATCTTCATCAGATGTGGAAATGTGCCCAGTGATTATTGATTAAATGTCAGACGTTGGGTATAGAAATTGTAGCAATTCTGGATGATGATTTTGAATCTTCTTGGAGACAGCCTATTCTTTTGGAAGGTACTGGAGTAGAGACAGTGTGAGTTGATCAAATCAGCAATGGGTAATTTCAAAGTTAGCCCTTCGTAAGCTATTTTTGTTAGGTCTATGCCCAGATTCTATCCTTTCATAATTTTTTTGCTGAAACTCTATGAGTGTTTACCAGGGCTCCTCCTTTTGACAGATACACAAATCAACAAATTTTGTTTCTTTAATCCTGTGAATCCTCAAACTCAAAGCTTATCTTAGTTTGATCATTTCGTTACCTATTGTTTTATTGTCTCAGCATTTAGCTTAAGAATTTTACAAGAAGTAATTCGAGAATTTTACAATTCCTTGAAGAAAAAAAGTATGGAGAATATTGAGAATATTGATCTAATACCTGTGCCTTTCCCTCCTCTTTATGATCCTGCCTCTTTTAGCCCTAACTGCCTTGGCTCTCTTCGATTTCTCATTTTATCTAGCTTTTATAACTGTTCTCAGAGGGAGCATTTGTCTAATGTAAGCCACTTCATCACAACCAGAAGTGTAAGTCTCTTTCTTAATATTTGTTGCATTTGTCTTCTGATTTTAATGCTCAATGCTATTCTTTTGGTTGGCCAACCCTTTATCATCAATCATGGAGATAATTAAAAAAGTTTGATGACTTTTCTTGCCTCTGGTTTTACATTTATTCATTTCATCATTTATACTCCTTACCTTTAAATCCTTGAAACTTTTTTCTTCAGCTAACATGGCATTATAAAATATATTCCATGATTTGTTCTCTAACTACTTGCTTATTCCATTCAGAACATATTTCTGTTCTATGTTTCAACAAAATTGAACAGTTTTCAGTTTGACAAAGAAGCCTCAATGTTGTATATATCCTTAATTTTGTTCATGCTACTACATTGGCTTAGAATTTACTTTTGTCTTTTGCCTTCTGTATTCTAATTATATTTTATTTTGCCATAACTCTATTGACTTCCCAATGCTCAATTTATCTTTCATCTTCCTCATATTATTTCTGTCACGGAGTATGACCTCTTCAGTAGTGCCCAATTAACAACTAATAATTTACAGTAAATGCTTTGTTAATTAAATTTATTTTAACATATATATTTTATATTTAATTTAATATTATTAATATTATTTTATATATAAATTTTAATATGAGAATATGCATTTTATATTTTATTTAACATTATGTAATTATATATAATGTTTATAACAAATATGTAATTAAATTTATTTGATTTTTTTTCCTCTTCACTTTCTTTTTTTAATATCTTTTTTCTTATTTCAAAGTGTTACAGGGATATAAATATTTTTAGTTGCATGGATTGCTTTTGTAATGTTTGAAGTCAAGGTTAGAAGTGAGCTCATCCCCCAGAGGGTGTTCGTTGTACCCATTAGGTATGTTTTCGCTGATCCTGTCTTCCTTCTCCCTCTCCCCACCCTTGATTTCTACCGAGTTTTACTTCTCTCTGTGCACATGTGTGCTCATCAGTTAGTTCCAATTTAAAAATGAGTACATGTGGTATTTGTTTTTCCATTCTTTAGATACTTAGAAAAATGAAGTGCATTCCCTAAGTACAGGAAGGCAAGAATGGAGTTTTATTATTGTGTCACCCTGTGACAGTATGTTAAATGGACAGAATAGAGAGTGATACGTTAGCCAGGCTCCAGTATGGCTCCTAATGATCTGGCTTCCTAGCATTCGCTTTCTTGTGTAACCACTTCCCATTAAATTTGAACTATACTTAGTAGCCAGCTTCTAAAGAATAGAATAAAGCTGAAGTGATGTGTGACTTGAAGACTAAGGCCTAAAAAGAAGTTTAGTTGCCTTTGCAGTTACACTCTGTCCTACATCACTCACTTTGGGCAGCATGCCATAGTATAAACAATTCTTTGGAGAAACCCATGTAGTGAGGAACCGAAGCTTACAGCCAAACAAGTGATATTGGATATGAATTCTTCAGGGCAGTCAAGCTTTCAGATGTCAACACCCTCGGCTGGCATCTTGACTGCAACCTCAGGAGAGACCTTAAACCATGACCACACAGTTAGTATGACCCTAGGTTCTTGACTCCAAGAAATTGTGTGAGATAATAAATGTATTTTGCTTAAAAGTACTAAGTTTTGGGATAATTTGTTATGTAGCAATATGTAGCAAATACATAACTTTTATAAATGATAATATATTCTTATATGCATTAACTCATTTAATACTCTCAATAGCCTGTGAGAATTTATCATGTTGATTTTTCTGAGGAAGAATTTGAAACTTGTAGAAGAGGTTAAGTGATGTCCATTCCAGAATGCTTCACTTTTAAAGGACCGCTGCTTTAGAAGAGCTTAGGAAGTTGAAGGGCAGAAGAGTGTAGAGGCATGTGGAAGAATATAGTAGATACCACAATTTTTAAGTAATGGATTGCAAGCTTTTAAAATCAATAGATTGATAATTTATTACAGAAAATCCTAGAACATGTCTTTAATATATAGAGGCAATATATAGAAACATGATTTTATGGAGTATATATATTAAAATAATTAGATTACAGCAGAATGATCTGATTTACCATAGAATTAAAAGTACATATAATGAGTTGTGTTTGCATACAAAATGCATCTTATATTCATAAATACATGAAAATAAGAAATCCCACTTTTATCAATCTGTCTAAACTTTACAAATTTTAAATATTCAAGTAAATATGAGCTAGCTCAAATCAATCAAATTCTTTTTTGGATGACTATTCACTTGTAAATTGAAAGACTGTCATGTAAATATACATAAAAGAGCTATAAATCAGAGTGAAGCAGGACTTGTATGAATATGCAAATTGAAATAGAAACTGGAAACCCACAGTATTCTACTAATCCAATTACTAGGAAGCTGATTGCCAGTCTGATTCAAGGATGTGAGGATGGCTGCCTCATTAAAGCTAATGGCTCCCACTGGCTAGAAATGAGCGGGGTTGCCAACTGTTAAGTTTTGGTAGCCCAATCAAAAATGTTCTAACAGCAGTCCAAACAATAACTATTAGAACTCCAAGTTTCAAAAATGATTCTTTACTATAACTAAGTTTCTGAGAATGAAATGAAAAGAGAAAGAAAACAACACTCTCTTTATGGGACAATATATAACATCAAAAGATTTTTTGGCGAAGTGAAATAACAGGTGTGCTCTAAGAAAAGCTTTACTTCGTCACATTATATAAAACTGACAAAATTAAAACTTACTGAGTGTGCAAAGATCCTCTTTACTATTTTAGTAGCTAACTTCCAATTTTCATGTTTCTATAGTGGTAAACTGAATACAAAAATACAAATAAAAGAATAATTACATACCAAATGAAATTTGTCATTTTACAAAATACCTATTTTAAAATTCATAATGCATTCACCTAAACACTTTAGAAAACTTTAACAAAATGCCTACGCCTTATGAAATGTCCTTTAATACAATAATCATGCTTGTAGAGAGGTTCCTGGAGTTTAGTGAATTAATAAAATCTGGGTCCACTGAGCTTATTTCAGAAATTGATTTGTTTCACCTCAAGTTCCTTTTTCCCTTAGTTAACAGTGTCATCTGAGTTATAGGGACTGAGCCATAATTAACGTGAGGGGAACTGCATATTTTAACATGTCAGATAATGATTGCTTCTTCCTCATTCCGGGCATTACTTTAGAACCTCCACTAGATGCATAAAAATACAGAGAAATGCATAATCTTCTAGGACACCAGCTCAGAGTTTTGTGGCACTCATGGGAGATGCACACCCAGTACCAATACCTAACGCAGCCTAGGAATGTTTCTTTCCGTGTAACTGCTTTAAAGTCTTAGCTTCAAAAATTGTGAAAGAACTGCCATGGTAAAAGAGGAATGGGTTTCAATTGTGTGAAAAGTATGCATTTGCTTGAGACAATTATTTTTTATTTTTAAAATTAGCGTTTGTTGACTTGAACAGTCAAGATGAAAATAAAAATTTTATACTCTGGTGAGCAAAGCATTTAGAGAGTCGTCTAGTTTCAGTGACAGGAAAATTGCTATGCCACTGACAAAGATATTACTAGAAAAAGAGTTAAACTAAATTTCACATCAAGGCTCAAATCAACAAACGAGTGTTCATGTTAGGCTTTGATTGAGAGATGAAACCATGAAAAATCAATAACTTGTTTTAAAAAGTAAAAGATATGATATTAAAGTGATGCTTGATATCGAAATGAATCTTGAGAATTTCACATATCAAAAAGTAAAAATTGATCTATAATTTTTTTCACCACTGTGCTTTTCAAATTTCCATGTAATTGTTAAGGGGGAAATCTGTGAACGAAACTGAGATTTGAAACTTTCTAGTTTGAAAAAATTATTTTTAATTTGGTGGTGAGTAGAATATCTGACAGAACTGTATTTTCCTATTCTCTGGAGCAGGAATATTGGCGTATTTACATCTTTTAGACTACAATCAACACCTTAATAAAGTCTGCTACATTTCTTTATGATTTTTGCCCCTAAGTGGAAAGGTTAGAGGCAAAATGAAACATACAATCATCTCATAAGCAAAAATCATAAGATAAATAACCTAAATGATTATAGAGTTCTGTCCGGAAATAAGAAAATATGGCACAGAACAGTTTAGTTCATGTCTGTTCTGTACAGGGAAAAATTGCTTTTCAATTACTTATTTAAAATGAAAGCTTGTTACCCAAACAACTGTGCCAAATTGGTGTTTGAAGTCTCTAATCTGCTATGCATGACATCCCTTGGAACAGATGCATGAAGACAGAAGTGATTAAAATCACTCTGTTCTGATGGCTGATCAGAGGCTGATATAGACAAGGAACAGCAACTTACCTACGAACTACTCACTGCATCAGCAGTCCTCTATGGACCTAGGTTTGGCAAATACATAGAAAAAAAATTTCATCAGTCCTTTAGAGTATCTGTGTTATAATTATAGAAGCCATCTTCTCATGTGTTATTGGGTGATTACAGGAGGCAGCGTAAATTAAACCTGCCACATAACGTCAACAGGTATTGCTTTAGGAGATGCCATTTACTGCTAATTTAAACATATACATTATCAGTATTAATAACTTGCTTTCATTATCTTGGAATTTATTTCAGCTAACATTTTGATTTGATATTGCCAATTTAAGGTAAAAGCTGTGTGAGATTAACTCATTAGAGTTAGAGAGTTAGACAAAACTTCAATGTACAATCTCTTCTTTAAAAGTTAGAGATTTGGTATAATATTGTATTTTATATTAAGATTCTAATATTAGTATATTAAGTCAGATAGAATTTCATGCAAATACTTAATAAACAGGCAGAAACTTTTGCTTACAATAGTGGTTTCCAAAGAAGTTTGTATGTAAATTGTGGGTGGTTCATCCATTCACTGCATGGTGGGCAAAAATGTTAGTACTTTAATTCACATTTATTTTATAATTAAAGATAATAAAAAACTAAGATGTAATAACATTTAATATATAAATTTCAATGTTTCTTTACTTATTTGAAACATACCTATAATTAGGTAATTAAGTTATCCTAATAGAAAAGTGGGAGTTTCACAATGGGAAAAATAGCAGTGATGTCCTCAAAATTTATTCACGTCTGGTAGAGTGGATTTGTAGATTTTTTAAAAATGTTTTAACTAGATTAACTTCCATTATTGATAAATAGAAATAATACCAGTAATGTATGCACAGAGCACATGGCTATGTAATTTAAGCATAATAAATAATTCTATTTCTTACAAGAGCTACTTTGCAGCTATATCACATGGCAAAAACAAAAAGAAAAACAGAACACAATTTTTAGTTAGATCTGACAACTAATTAATCCAAATACTTTTGAAATTGTCAATGAATTGTAACCCCCACTTAAATATCAGAGATAAAGATACAAATTATGTTTCTTGCCCATCAAGAGAGAGCTGCACTGGGACACAGTCTATTAAAGCAAATATTTATCCATACTTAGGAATTCTTACAAAAGCTAAAATTTCTTATAGATATCAGCCTAGGCAAGGAATTTAAGAAGAAGACCCCCAAAGCAATCACAGCAACAATAAAAATAAATTAATAGGACCTGATTAAATTAAAAAGTTCTACACAGCCAAGGAAACAATCATTACAGTGAATATAGAATGGGAGAAAAATATTTGCATGCTATACATTTGATAAAGGGCTGAGAAGTAGAATCTATAAAGAACTCAAGTATGTCCACAAGAAAAAATCAAATAACCCCACTAAAAAGTGGGCAAAGGACATGAACAGAAACTTTTCAAAAGAAGATAGACTAATGGCCAACAAACATATGAAAAAATGCTCAATATCTCTAATTATCAGGGAAATGCAAATCAAAACTGCAATGAAATATCACTTAACTCCAGTGAGAATGGCTTTTATCAAAAAGTCCCAAAACAACAAATGTTGATGTGGCTGCGGAGAGATAGGAACATTCATACATTGCCGGTGGGACTAGAAACTAGTACGACCTCTATGGAAAGAATGGAGATACCTCAAACAACTAAAAATAGAACTACCATTTGATTCAGCAATCCCACTACTGGATATTTACCCAAAGGAAAAAAAGATATTTTATAAAAATGACATCTGTACTGGAATATTTATAGCAGCACAGTTCACAATTGCAAAGATGTGGAAACAACTCAAGTGTCCATCAGTACATGAGTGAATTAATAAAATGTGGTATATGGATACCATGGAGTACTACTCAGCCATAAAAAGATGAATTAATACCTTTTGCAGCAATCTGAATGGAACTGGAGGCCATTCTCCTAAGTTAAGTATCTCAAGAATGGTAAAACACACATCACATGTACTCACTATTAAACTGGAACTAACCAATGAGCACATGTATATGGAGGGAAGTAAAACTCAGTGGAAATCAACCAGGAGGGAGGGAGAGGAGTGGATGGGGAGAAACCTACCTAATGGGTACTATGAACACTATTTGGATGACTGGGACTCAAGCATTACAAAAGTTATCCATGTAACTTAAAACATTTGTACCCCTTTAATGTTTTGAAATTCAAAAGAAAGAAAATATCCTTCAGTTGCATCCATGTTAATGCAAAAGACATGATTTTATTCTTTTTTATGGTGGAGTGGTATTCCACGGCGTGTGTGTGTGGGGGGGTTAAATTGTTAGCAATATTAGGGAAAATTTTTAATAGTTTTCATTTTAATTAGGAAGGCAAGTGAGATATTTTTCCTCTGGCTCCCTCATGAATACAATCTATTTTTGCTAAACAGGATTGTGAGCACTACTGGAGGAAGATTAATTGAAAATGGAATTCATATTCAAAACTAGTCTGCAATGTCCGTATTATTTGTCTATATTTCAACCTTTAGTTTTCCATGTATGTAAGAAATTTAGTTAAGAGAAAATATGTTTGACTATGTACTGTGATATAATTACACCGATAGTTACTACTTTTTACCAGAAAGAATTGCGATACAAACAAGGACCATGGGATTTCATTGTGATATTTCCTTTGACGAAGCAAACCGTAATTGCTGTTCTCACCAAGACTCAGTAACTGAAATTTCTTGTGGTTGAAATACATTTCATCGGAGACGGAAATTTCCCAATTGTGTTTGACTGGACCAACAGTCAGGAAAATAGAGGGCCTGCTCCTACAAAAACTATTAAGAAGAGAAACATTACATTTTATTTCTGGCTTTTATTTATAGCCAGAATACTCTTTCTGCTTATATTTTGTATGTTTTCTCATGGTAATTTTTCTAAATAACATAGGCTGCTTATACATTTATTTAATCATAGGCCTTTAAAAACAAGATACAAATCTGATATTTACTTAGAGGATCAATTTTACTGCTGTATAGAAACACGCCTTAGACAAAGGTGGCTGGAGTCTGTGGAATAATTTATTTAGAAAATGTCTTATTCCAGGTCTTGGCTGTGCACATCATTCCAATACAATGTCTTTTTGCATATCAAGCACTTCTTTGTCATTGCAAAAGTATCATAAATTAAAACTTATTTTTAAGAAGAAATAATATGACGTTTATAAAAACTAGTATGATAATAGTGTCATTTAAAGGGGTCAGGATCGTAGCTGGCTTTCTGCTTGGAAGATCTAGCTAAAGGATTCTTTTTTGATTTGCTCAGAAATGGCTACTCCCTGAAAGAATGACTTATACTAATGAAAAAAATACACCAGAATATACATTTGTTTGTTTCCAATAATATAATCATCAAATGAACTGGAAATTTTCCAGTTCAGGAAAACTAAAATCTGGTAAATCAAGAAATCCTTTGCACCTAAGCAGATCTAGGTAGGGAAAGCAAAAACGTAATCGGGAGTAATTTATACAGACCTGTAGCACAGATCGGAATCCTGTAATTACACATGATCAGCATTTACTCTTTCTGCAAAGTAGAACTGGAAGATAATTCAGCAAACAAAGAATCATTATGAGAGAAATTAGAGGAGTTAAGTGTTAAGTGATGCAACCATCTCACCACAGGGATGGTTTTGCCATGAAGTAACCACCACAAAGTCAAAATCCTGTGAAATCATTCTGGCAGTAAAAAAGATTAATATTTCCACTGATCAGGTGTTGAGACAGTAGGGCATGGTTGATATGCTTACAAGCTAAAGAAAATTTAAAGTATTTAAAAACCTTTGCAGTCCAACAATTCATCTTTGGAACCATATTTAGTATTCCCCCCCCCCTTGCAAAGTATTTAAATAAAAGGTGGAAAAAAGAAGTTTTAAAATTTTCTAACTGCAGGAAAATAGAGTGATAAAATAAAATCCCACAGACAACCATCTAGAAAATCAAAGATTTAGTTAAAATTTACAACTTACTTTTTATCAATATGGACATTGGTAAGGCAGCACCCACTGATGTATCTTTCTTTAAATTAGAAATGTATTTTTAAGAGCACAAAACATTCTACTATAAAGACATCTGCACTCGAATGTTCTTGGCAGCACAATTCACTATTGCAAGAATGTGGAAACAACCCAAGTGCCCGTCAATCCATGAGTGGATTACCAAAATTTGGTATATGTTTACAA
>CAUYSK010009462.1:0-36798 GCA_963575035.1 Avahi laniger
CATCCCTATTAAAATACATCCCTATTAAATAACATCATGTTTTGCAGATGTAGAAAAAATAATTCTACACTTTACATGGAACCAGAGAAGACCCCATATAACAAAAGCAGTCTTAAGCAAAAAGAACAAATTGGGAGGCATCAGTCTGCCAGACTTCAAGCAAGGCTATAATAACAAGGCTATAATAACCAAAGCAACATATGACTGGCACAAGAATAGAGATACAGACCTTTGGTACAGAACTGAGAACCCAGATATAAAACCATCATCATATTGTCATCTAATTTTTGACAAAGCAGATAAAAATATACACTGCGGAAAAAAAATCTCTATTCAATAAATGGTACTGGGAAAATTGGATAACCACATACAGAAGATTGAAACTGTATCCACACCTCTCACCTCTCACAAAAATCAACTCATGATGGATAACAGACTGAAACCTTAAGAATTCAAGAAGAAAATGTTGGAAAAACTCTTATAGACATGGGCCTAGGCAAAGAGTTTATGAAGAAGACCCCCAAAACAATCACAGCAACAACAAAAATAAATAAATGAGACTTGATCAAATTAAAAAGCTTCTACACAGCCAAGGAAAGTATGATGACAGCAAGCAGACAACATACAGAATGGGAGAAAATATTTGCATGTTACACATTTGATAAAGGACTCATAACAAAAATCTATATAGAACTTAAAAAAATTAACAAAAAATCAAACAACCCCATCAAAAAGTGGGCAAAAGACATGAATAGAAACTTTTCAAAAGAAGACAGAATAATGGCCAGCAAACATATAAAAAAGTGCTCAACATCTCTAGTCACCAGGGAAATGCAAATCAAAACCACAATGAGATATCACTTAACTCCAGTGAGAATGGCTTTTATCAAAAAGTCCCAAAACAACAAATGTTGGTGTGGACGCGGAGAGACAGGAACATTCATACACTGCTGGTAGGACTGCAAACTAGAGCAAACTCTATAAAGTAAAACTTCCATTTGATCCAGCAATCCCATTACTGGGCATCTATCCAAAGGGAAAAAAAGACATTCTATAGAAAAGACATCTGCCCTCGAATGTTTATAGCAGCACAATTCACAATTGCAAAGATGTGGAAACAACCCCAGTGCCCATCAATACATGAGTGGATTGATAAAATGTTGTATATGTATACCATAGAGTACTACTCAGTCACACAAAACAATGGTGAACTAGCACCTCTTGTATTATCCTGGGTGGAGATGGTGCCCATTCTACTAAGTGAAGTATCATGAGAAGGGAAAAACAAGCATCACATGTACTCATCAGTATTTGGTACTAACTGATCAACACTTACATTCTCACATGGAAGTAATATGCAGCAGGTGCCAGGTGGGTGGGTGTGGTGGGGGTGGGTAAACTCACAACTAATGGGTGAGGAGCACACTCTATGGGGGATGGGTATGCTCGTAGCTCTGGCTTGGGCGAGGCAAAGGCATTACATGTAACCAAAATGTCTGTACCCCCATAGTATTCTGAAATTTGAAAAGAAGAAAAGAAATAAATCAGAAAAAAGAAGAAACAAATAGATACACTTCCAACATCTGAAATGTCGAACTGTAAAACTGGCAGAAACAAAGGCAGTGATTTATTTCAGGTCCCTACAAAATGAAACTGGCCATCTGTCATATTCTTGATAAAAATCACCAAGATGTGAGAAACATGTTGCACAGATGATTAAAAGTTCAAAGGATGACATCTGACTGAATCACATGGATATGTCTGGGCAAACTGCCTCTCTTTCTACTTCTCTCAAGAGGAAACATTCCAATATGTACTGTTTAATCAGTCAACCATATTCAAAATAAAGGCAATCAATGATCTACGAGTTGCTTCCTTTTTTGTTTGTAAATATTAAATAAACGTTAACTTGTGAGGAGCAATGAGTGATATACTGGTGAATAGTTTATATATAGTATTTCACTGATTTTTAAAATTCCTATCAAATACATTTATATAATTTAAAAATCAACCCCTTCAACAATGCTTATATAACAAATAGCAGTTTCTCTCTCACATTTATTCATAATTCCTGCTCTCCAGAAGAAACAACTTATGAAATTTCTCATATTTAACCATTTTACCTATAAAATGTAATTTCGTATGGTTCGATTTTGCACTTTTACTGTGTGTATGCCTAAGCCACATAAAATTTCTGCATGAAACTCTTTATTCAGCGTTTTTTTATGAAAATTTATATGTGTAACTCTAGTTCATTCATAATATACTTTAATTTAATATCCCATATGTTTATTCTTTTTGCTATTGATAGATATTTTGGTTGTATTTATGAACTTTCCAAACAGTGCAGCTGTAAATATTCCTATTCATGTGTTCAAGTGTATATATTTTACAATCCTTGTAGGTCACATACTTAGAAAAGGAATTTTTGGATCATAAAGCATACACATCTTCATCTTTAATCAGAGTTGACAAATTGTTTTCTAAAGTATTTGTATCAATGTGCCTCCCATTAGCAGCATATAAATGTCCCATTGCCCCTTCACTTCAAATTCTTGACAATGCTTGGTGTTGCCAGAGTTTTTTTCCAATATTACTTACATCCATCCTTCTGCTCCACCACACCCTCGTATCCCCCAAAGATATCTGAGAATGACAGTTTCTGAGCCTTCCCGAGTTTCTGTAATTCAGGTCAGGTTACTTCTAATCTTTCTCCACTGACTGCTTTGATTCCAGTTTTCTCTGATTTGTTATACTAGTTCTTTCTTGCCCTTCTGCTTTCTAGCTTATAAAATCTGGTTGCTTTCATCTTCACTTACATTATCTTTGTGGATTAATGCCTTTGATCTCTAAAATATGATTTTACTTTAATGGAGTTTCAACCAGGAAATTGACAAACTAGTGTGTTCAATGAATATCTTTAACTAGAAACTATTTTACAGTGTTTTATTTGCATGCATATTGGTCTCTGTTGCAACCACTCAACTCTGTGTTATAACACAAAGCAGCCACAGACAATATGTAAATGAATGGGCCTGGCTGTGCTCTAATAAAACGTTATTTACAAAAACAGGCAATGAACTGGACTGGGTCCATAAGCCATATTTTGCTGACCCCTACTATAAACCCACTGTCTGGCTGTCTGACTTTGTGAATAGTAAATGAAAAATACATCCCCTAATTCACATTTCTTCCAAGACTTTTCTGGGTTATATTCCTGTCTGTGATACATTATTTGTGAGACTTTATAACTCACAAATAAAGATTCGAGAGATTTCCATCAGTCAATCTCAGCTTTTTCTGGGCGTTGCAGTCTAAATATAGGCAGGCTGGAAAAGGCTGATAGAGCACATTGACTGCCTCCAAAAGCCAAAGTCAGTTTTATACTTGAACTCGTGTCTGAACTCAGGGGTAGCAACTGAAGCAGTGCTGGGGATGGGTTCTCTATAAACCACTTTCACACTTGCTTTCATGCTTGGTTGGTTTCTAAGCAGCAAGCCCACCTAGGCCACCAATTGTGTTTTTAGTTACATAATTCCAAGAGAGTCACCATTGTAAACCACAATTCTCTGGGCTGTTTTTTGAAGTGGAATTTTTGTCATTTTCTTGCTATTTAAGTGTAAATTTGAAGCATGGAGAAAAATATTAAGAGAGAAAAATAGCATTTCAGATGTTTAGGGCTTGCTGTGTGTCCTTAGCATTCCATCCCCAAGATTCTGACCAGGGGTATCACAGGAGCCAGAACACTTTTAAATATTGAACAATAGGATTTGTGTCAATGCAGCATATGGTTTTACATAAACAATGAATATTCTATCTTCTAGTGTGTGGTGCAGAAGAAAATGGGTTTTCCAGAAGCCTGGTGCAGCTGACATGTCACAGACTACCCTTTTCATCACTGGTGTCTGTGGTCTAACGATAGATTGAGGGACTCACTTGAGAAGGCAGACAAGAAAGGATGAATGCTATGGTCTGAATGTGTCCCCTTCAGAATTCAAGGGTTGCCAATGTGATAGTATTGAGAGGTGGGGCCTTTAAGGCATGATTAGGCCATGAGGGCCTTACCTTCATGGATAAGATCAGTGTCCTTATAAAGGGCTTGGTGGATGAAATTCATCTCTCTTGCCCCTCCACATTCTGCCACGTGAGGTCGCAGCAAGAAGACTCTCACCGGATTCCAGTGCCTTGATCTTGGACTTCCCAGCCTTCAGCACTGTGAGAAATAAAGTTCTTTATAACTTACTCATTCTCAGGTATTCTGTTATAACAGGACAAAAGGACTGAGACAAATGAGTTACAACTGTCCTCCTAAAAGACACCAGCAATTGCTACAATCAAATAGATTTTGAATGACTTGATAGTGTCTATGTGATCTTCACTTTGTCTGAGCTGCCTGGACACATGGATTTTCTCATATTAAGAGCTTACTCTTTTCATCCCTATCCCTAGAGAGACTTCTATTATAAAAACTGCATTTTCTACCTTCTGATAAGTTATTAAAGGATTGAACCACTCCCTTCTTTCTAGCATATGATTTTCATATATATGTTTGTATATATTTATAGATATATAACACAAGGGTTCTTTAGAGAAACAGAACCAATAAGAGAGATACAGATAATAGATACAGAGATAGACACATACAAGTAAATATATTTATTATAAGGTATTGGCTCAGGCTATTATGAAAGCCGATAAATCCCACATTTTCTGCCTGCAATTTGGAGGCCCAGTAGAGCCAGTGGTGTAGTTTGAAGGCCTGGGAGCTAGAGAGCCAATGGCAGAAGACTGATGATGTCTCAGAGCAATCAGTCAGGCAGAGGAAGTATGAATCCAACCTTCCTCCATCTTTTTGTTCTATCCGGGCCCTCAGTGGACTGGACAATACCACCACACTGGGGAGGGTCATCTGCTTTATGCCAGTTCAAATGCTAATCTATTCAGGAAATGCCCTTACAGACACACCCAGAAGTAATGTTTAACCAGCTATGTGGGCATCCTGTGGTGCAGTTAAGCTGACATATCATATTAACTATCACAATATAAAATATATATGTTTATCTATGCATATATCTATGAATATATGTATTTACATATACATACATGTATACATACACACACACACAAGTATGTGCATTTCTACTTCCTGAGTTTCCTAAAAGCAAGATAGCAATTACAACTGCACTTAAAAACATTTATTCAAAGAAGAATTTCACTCGCATTTAGTGAAAATAAGGTTTTAACTTACGGTGGTGTCAGTAGACAGCCAGGGCCTTCCTGCCATGCTGGGCCCTGATTCCTGGTAGAGCACAGAGCCTGGAAGGAGAACTGGCGCTCCAGTCCTGAGGAGAAGCACAAGCCCATATTCCTTGACCCTAGTGCCTAGAAAAGTTCTAATGTTTGATTCTGCTTTACAATATTTGGAGAGTCCCTGAATCACTGGCTCAATGATAATCTAAACTCAAATAAAATTGCTACTCCAATTACCAGCAAGCAAAATCCTGTGATAGCATTATCTGTGCTTGGTTTCAGGCTGTGGGGTACTCACGAGTTTCTCCATGGACTGGCATACAATAGACATGGGTTGGAAAGGAAGGAGTCCTCTGAGAGTATGGTTTTCAAATTTTAATATATGTACAAATCACTTGGCAGTCTCTTAAAATGCACATTGTCATTAACTAAGTCTGAGGATGAATTCAAAATTTTGCAGTTCTACCAAGCTCCCAGATATTGCTATGGTGTTGGGCTAGCACCCACAATTAGAGTAGCAAAGCTATTTGGAACCAGTGGTCCAGGGTAGTAATGCATTTCGGGCTTTGTCACTTACTGAGACAAAGATCTCCCCTGGATCTCTGAAGACAAAACCACTTTTATGGCTTTAAAGACAAACTTGTTAGTGGAAAAGCAGGATGAATACATCAACCTGGGCATTTGATGTGGCTGCCATCTAGCTTTTGTGCATACGTATGTCTGTGTGTTTCAATTGTTTCAAATAGGTCCTGCAGATATATAGGTAACTGTGTCATTTTCCCAGAAAGATTATTATACTTTCTGGATGCTGTAAAATCTGAAATTTTAAAAAAGTGATAATCTTGGTTAGTTTGTCATATGTATCACATGGCCTTGTGTTATAATTTTATGGTTCTTTTTTTTATTTCAATAGATTTAGAGGGTACAGTGGTTTTTATTACATGGATAGATTGTATAATACTGAAGTTAGGGCTTTTGGTGTACCCATTACCAGAATAGTGTACATTATACTCAATAGGTGGATTTTTATCCCTCATTCCATTCCTACCTTCCCCCTTCATAGTTTTCAATGTCCATTACACCACTTTAGGACCACATAAACCCCTCATGTACCTTTCACTTATAAGTGAGAACATACGTATTTTTCCATTCCTGAGATACTTCACTTAGGATAATGGTCTCCAGTTATATTAAAGTTGTTGCAAAAAGCACCATTTCGTTCCTTTTTGTGCCTGAGTAGTACTCCATGGTATACATATACCACATTTTCTTTAACCACTCATCAGTTGATAGGCTCTTAGGTTGATTCCATGTCTTTGCAATTGTGAATCGTGCTGTGATAAACATTCAGGTGCAGGTGACTTTTTTTATAAAATAATTTCTTTTCCTTTGAATAGATACCCAGTAGTGGGATTGCTAAATTGAATGGTAGGTTTACTTTTAGTTCTTTGAGGAATTTCCATATTGTTTTCCATAAGGTTGTCCTAGTTTACATTTCCACCAAAAGTGTGTAAGCACTCCCTTTTCTCTGCATCCAAGCCAACATTTATTGTTTTCTGACTTTTTAATAATGACCGTTGTGACAGGGGTAAGACAGTATTTCATTTTGGCTTTGATTTGCATTTCCCTGATGATTAGTGATGTTGAGCTTATTGTCACTTTTTTTTGCCATTTGTCTATATACTTTTGAAGAAACATGGGGTAGAATGTTCTGTACATGTCTGTTAGGTCCATTTATTCTAGAGTCTCATTTAAGTCTAGTTTTTCTTTGTTGATTTTCTGTCTTGATGATCTATCTAGTTCTGTCAGTGGAGTGTTGAAGTCCCCAGCTATTGTGATGTTGTTGTTTATTTCTTTCCTTAAGTCTAGTAGTTTTTTTTTTTTAATGACTTTGGGAGCTCCTGTGTTAGGTGCATACAAATATATAGGATTGTTCTATCATCTTGTTGAGGTGATCCTTTTATCATTATGAATTACTGTTGTTTTAAAGTCTATTTTATTTAATACAAGAATAGCTACTCCTGCTCATTTTTGGTTTCTATTTGCATGGAATATTTTTTTCATCTGTTTACCTTGAGTCTATAAGAACCTTTATGAGTTAAACGGATTTCTTGAAGACAGCATATATTTGGAGTTTTTTAAAATTCTGCCAATCTGTATCTTTTGACTGGGGCATTTAGACCATTTACATTCAATGTTAATATTCATACATGAGATACTATACCAATCATCATGTTTATTGCTATCTAGTTGCTTTGTTTTCTCCCTTGCATTACTGTTTTATAAGGGCTGAAAGTTGCTACTTTTGGTTGTTTTTACAATAGTGGGTATTAATTGTTCTGTTTCATCTATGGAGCACTTTTCAGCATTTCTTGAAAGGCAAGTCTAGTGTAGTGTTTGGTTGTCTGGGAAAGCATTTATTTCTCCTTAATTTATGAAACTTAGTTTTGGAAGATACACAATTCTTGGCTGCCAGTTATTTTGTTTAAGTAGACTAAAAATGGAACCCCAATCCCTTCTGGCTTGTAAAGTTTCCTCTGAGAAAACTTCTGTTAATTTGATGCTTTTGTCTTTTGCGTGTTACTTCATGCTTTTGTCTTATGGCTTACAGGATTTTCTCCTTCACCCTGGCTTTGGAAAGACTAATGACTAAGTTTCTTTGAGATGTCCTATTTGCAATTAATTTTTCAGGAGTTTGATGCCCTTTTTTATCTGGATATCTAAATCTCTAGCAAGACCAGGAAAATTTTCCTCCATTATTCCCTCAAGTAGGTTTTTCATGCTTTTTGCTTTTTCTTCTACCTCAGGGATATCTATAATTCTTATGTTTTATCATCTTACACAGTTCTATAATTCTCAAAGTCTTGTTCATTTGATATTATCCAATCTGAGGAACAAATCAAAAGGAAAATTAAGAAAAATAAACAGAGCCTAAGGGACTTGTGGGATACCATTAAGCATAGCATAGCAACAAATGTATAATGGAGATCCCAGAAGGACAAGATAGAGAAAGGGCTAAAGGACTATTTAAAGAAATAATAAATAAAAACCTACCAAATTTGATGAAAAAAATTAATGCAGCTAACTCTTGAACAGCACCAGTTTGAACTGTGTGGGTCCACTTATATGTGAAGTTTCCTCCACCTCTGCCATCTCTGACACCAAGACTAACCCTCCTCTTCCTTCTCCTCCTCAGCCTACTCAATGTGAAGACAATGAGAATGAAGGTCTTTATGACTCTGCACTTCCACTTAATGAATAGTAAATATATTTTCTCTTTCTTATGATTTTCTTAATAACGTTCTCTTTTCTCCAGCTTACTTTATTTTAAGAATATAGTATATAATACATACAGCACACAAAATATGTGTTAATTGACTCTTCATGTCATTGGTAAGGCTTCCAGTCAACAGTGGGCTGTTAGTAGTTAAGATTTTGAGGACTCAAATGTTACACACAAATTTTTGACTATGTAGGAGTTCAGTGCCCTTAATTCCCTTGTTGTTCAAAGATTAATTGTATATACATCCAATAAGATCAATGAACTCTTGGTAAGACAGGCTCAAAGAGATCTATATGAAGACACGTCATAATCGAACTATCACAGTCAAAGACAAAGAAAGAATCTTGAAATCAGAAAAAGAAAAGCGACTCATCACATACAAAGGATTCTCCTCAATAGGACTAGCAGCTGATTTCTCATCAAAATCATGAAAGCTCAAAGGCAGTGACATATGCAAAGTACTGTAAAAAGAAAAAAAAATATCAACCAAGAATTCTATACCCACAAAACTATCCTTCTAGAATGGAGGAAAAATTAAGACATTCCCACATAAAAAGAAACTGAGTTAGTTCATCACTAGCAGAACTACTTTACAACAAATGCTAAAGGGAATTCTTCAGGATAAAGCAAAAAGCTACTGCACAGCCAGCCAGATCCACACAAAGTAAAAAAACGTATGTATATATAAAACACAGCATTAATTTGTTTCTGTTTGTAACTTCATTTTCCTATCTGATTTAAAAGACAATTGCAAAAAGCAGTAATTATAAATTATGTTAATGGGCATACAATATATGAAAATGTAATTTGTAATAATGATAACATAAAAAGAGCATAACCTATTGTCAAAAGTGAAAAGATAATAAATTTTGCCAAGGATGTGGAGAAAAGGAAGCCTTATAAACTGTAAGGGGAAATGTATACTGGTGCTGTCATTATGGAAACCAGTATGGAGGTTTATAAAGAAACTAAAAATAGAATTACCATATAACCTAAGATCCCACTTCTGGGCATATATCTGAAGGAAATGAAATCACTATCTCATAAAGATATTTGCACTGCCATGTTCACTATTGCCAAGACAGAGAAACAGCCTCTGTGTCAATTTATAGATGAATGGTTAATGTGTGTGTGTGGGTGTTTGTGGATGTAATAATATTCCACACAATGTAATATCATTCAGCCTTAAAAAAGAATGAGATCACAGCATGGATAAACTTGGAAACCATTTTGCTAAGTGAAATTAGACAGATACAGAAAAAAAATATTGCATGATCTCAATTATATATATAATTTAGACAAAAAGAAGAAAAAGGTCAAATATACAGAGATAGAGAATAAAACGGTGGTTACCAGGAGTTGGGGAAATGGGGAGATGTAGGTCAGAGGTTACAAAGTAACAGATATATAGGATGAACAGTCTACAGATTTTGTAAAAATAAAAGCTATAGCTAATAAATTTATACTGTGAGGGGAAAAAGGGCATAATGGAAATATAGAGAAGAACTATGTGAACAACCATACAGCAACAAACTAGACAACATAGTTAAAATGGACTAGCTAGAAGCAAACCAGCAAAACAGACTCAGGAAAAAATAGAAAATCTGAATAAACTTATAAGTAGTAATATGAAATCTTCCCATAAAAAATCTCAGAAACAGAGGAATTCTTGGGAAATTCTATCAAACATTTAAAGATTAATTGATACTAATCTTTTTCAAATTCTTCCAAATCTAGAAGATGAATAGTTTCCAGTGCTTTCAATGAAAACAGGCTTACTCTGATTCCAAAGCCAGACAAAGATTTCACAAGAAAAGAATACTGCAGACCAGCATTCCTTATGAACCCTCACCATATATTTGCAAATTGAGTCCATCAGGATAGTGAATAAATTACACAGCACGAACAAATGAGATTTATCCCAAAAATGTAAGGTTTTTTTCAATATACAAATTTCAATCAATGTGAACCATAATATTAATAGAATTAAGGAAGAAGACCACATGATCTTCTCAATACCTGCAGACAGAGCATTTGACAACAGTCAATATCTTTTCATGATTTAAGAAGAAAAAAAGCACTCGACAATCTAGGAATAGAAGGGAAGTTACCCAACTTGATAAGCAACATTTATGAAAAGTCCATAATAAAAAAAAATGAAAGCTTCCCACCTAAGATCATAAATGAGACAAGCATGTCCACTTTTACCACATTTCTTCAACATCGTATGGAAATTCTAACCAGGATAAGTAATTAAACAAGAAAAATAAATAAAAGGCATCCAGATTGAAAGAAAGAAGTAAAATTATTTCTATTTGCAGAGGAAGTGATCTTATATATAGAAACCCTAAAGTATCCACAAAAACACTAACAGAAGTAATGAACTCTTGGAAGGAAATGTAGGTATAAGTAAATTTTTATAATTTTGGATTTGGAAAGGGTATTTTATTTATGACACCAAAAGCACAAACAACAACAACAAAAACAGATGAATTGGACTGCATCAAAATTAGGATATTTTGTTCATCAAAGCACACTATCAAGAATGCAAAAACACAATCCACAAAATAGGAGAAACTAATTGCAAATCATACATTTAACAATATGGTAGTATTCAGAAAACATAAAGAGCTCTTAAAACTCAACAAAAAGATATAGAAGCCACTGTGGAAAACAATTTGGCAGTTCCTCATAAAGCTACACATAGTATTATTACTATATGATACAGTAATTTCACTCTTTGGTATGTATCCAAAAGAATTGAAAACAAATATTCAAATAAAAGCTTGTACATAAATGTCTTAGCAGTGCTATTCAAAATAGCTAAAAGGTGGAAACAGCAATCAAAAGATGAAGGGATAAACAAAATATGGGGTAGCCATACAATGGAATACTATGCATTCATAAAAGAGGATGAAATACTAATACCTGCAACAACTAAATGGAAATATTATGCTAAATGAAAGAAGTCAGACACAAAAGGCCACATATTATATGAGCCCATTTATCTAAGTTGTGCGGAATAGACTCCTTAGTGAATTTATGGAGTTTTCATTTGGGACGATGAAAAAGTTCTGAAAGTAGAAAGTGGTGATGATCACACAACATTGTGAATGTAGTTAGTGCCACTGAACTGTACACATTAAAATGGTAAATTTTATGTTATGTGTATTTTACCACAATAAAATTGCCCCAAAATGAAACAAACAACCCAATTCAAAATGAGTAAAGAATTTGAATAGACATTTCTTCAAAATATATACAAATGGCTAATAAGCATATGAGAGATGCCTAACATGACCAGTCATTAGGGAAACATAAATCAAAGCCACGAGAAATCACTTCACATCCACTTTCTAGAATGGCTTTAATAAAAAGAAAAGACAAATGACCAGCATTGGTGAGGACTGGAGAAATGGAACGCTTCTACGTTGCTAGTCAGCTTGTAAAACGGTACGGCCTTATGAAAACTGTTTGGCAGTTCCTGAAGCCATTAAAGATAGAAGTACCATATAACCCAGTAAGTCCACTCCTAGGTCTGTAACCAAGAGAACTGAAAACAAATGTTCACACAAAAACTTGCACAAGAATGTGCATGGCAGCATGGTTTGTAAGAGTAGAAAAGTAGAAACCACCCAAATTGTTCATCAAGTGACGGCTGAGTAAATAAAATGTGGTATATCCATACAATAGAGTATCATTTGGCTGTAAAAAGGAATGAAGTACTGATACCTGCTATAACGTGGATGAACCTTGAAAACATGTTAGGTGAAAGAAGCCAGACACAAAAAGCCACATATTGTATCATTCCATTGTATGATATTTCCACAATGGATAAATCCATAGAAACAGAAAACAGATTAGTGGTTTCCAGAGCCAGTGTGGAGGTGGTAATTGGGAGTAAATACTAATTGGTACAGGATTTCTTTTGGGGAATGACAGAAATGCTCTGAAATTAGATAGTGGTAATAGTTGCACAACATTGGGAATATACCAAAACCATTGAATTGTACAGTTAAAATGATTAAAATGCTGAATTTTATGTTATATGAAATATTTCTTAATTAAAGGTAATTATTATGGCACATGTGTATCTAGATTTTCCTTATAAAATAATTAGTCATAGTTTTTCAGCTGTTGACAACACAGATGTGATGACGTCTTTCTCCACAGTTTAAAATGTTGTGTTCTGATAATCTGCCCTAATGTGAGGTCTATAAACTAACTTTTCTATTTGGAATTAATTTTAGTTGAGCTATAAAGTTGAAAGTCTAGTCTCCATATGAAACATATATCCATTTTCATCGTTATTTTTGGTTACCATTCAATGACTTATTAGTGAATTCATTGTCATTACATTACATCCTGACTAACCCTAATGCCAGTTCCCCTGTTTATCCCACATATTGCTTGCTATTCTAGAATCCCCATTATTCCTGTTTCCAATGTGCATTTTGAGTCACCAGCTAGATCTTGACTCTTATAAAAAAAGAGGGGGTGGGGGAGCGGGGGGAAGCTTAATGCAGAATTTTTGGCCCTGAGATTGCCTCTGGGATGATGGCATTTTCTCCTCAAAATCCTACCTCTGCCATCAGTGTAGTGTGTTCTAAAATGCAGCAATACGGTCACTTAAGGGTGATTCTGATTCTGAAAGCAAAGAAAAAAAACATCTGGATTTCTGGTTGACGGTGATAGGGTTAGATAAAATTCGACATATCATTGTAATTGTGCTTCAGAGTCAATGGACATTGCGACAGAGAGAAAATTGTGATAAAACAAGGATCTTAGTGGCTGAGTAAAGACAAAGAACGAGAGGTCTCCTTCTGTGTGAATGTTATGTAGAATTTAAGGATATACAGAGAAGTGTCACGCACACTTATGTGAGATGACCTAATTTGATCATTGTATACTATATGCATGTATCAAAATCACATGTACCTCATAACTATTAACATTATGTATCAATAAAAAATAAAAATATAAAAAATCAGAACAGCAATTTTAAAAAGATAATAATCATATAACTTCAGAAATAAACTATTAAAAGTATGTTATAAGTCATCGATTTGTTAAAGGACATCCTCAAGCAAATAACAAATTTTCCTTTAGTACATTTTTTTGTGGGAGTCTTGCCTGGAATATTAATGCTTTGGCATGTTTGAATAAATGCTAATATTCACCTCTTATTCAATTATGGCATAATGTGTTTGTCTACATTAATAATTTCAATTCCACTCTAAGCTCTTTAGAAAACTAGCATGAAGCCACTCCCTTTAAAAAGTAGCTATTATTAAAATGCAGGACTTTTTTGTTGATGTGTATTCAAGTCAGAATACTGCCAAAGTAAAGGATTTTAAGAGTTTACTTAAGTATAGAAATTGATTTTCTATAATTAAATCACCACAGTTTGAACCTCTGTATATTGAGTTAAGGTAGCTGTAATACCAGAGGAGTGTTGGTTAAAATTATCCTGAACTGTGAATAATCTGAAATCTGACATCTTAAATCTAGGCTTTTAGTCTCCTGATAGGATCTCTCATGTCCATCTGTGATTATTTATCTAAATCTTTCTATTTATATATGGCTTATCAAAAAAATGAAAGGTACTTAACCTGTGGGTGCATGTATTGAACGCAAGCGAGGAGCAGGACTGGTATTGAACAGGATGAAAAAGCCCCAAACTACTAGCTTTGAAGCTTTATCCAAAGTCTACTTTGGACAATCCATATGTGGACTATCCACACTGGACTTCAACTGTCCTTAAACACAGGACAGAGGACATCCTAAGTGGCTTCCGTATTGGATACTGTGTGTAGCCGTGCTCTCATTTTCTCTCATTCAAATGTAATGATTACAATAGTTTCCACCTTTCCTTATTTCTACTGCAAATTTTTCTCCAACAAAACTGAACAAAAGGAAGACCCTTTGAAACTGCTGTAAGAGTGATTTTTTTTTTCCTAAAGCACAATCCTGGTTATGATGTCCCCTTATTTAAAGATCATTAGCAGTTTCTTGCCTGTCACTAAAACTCCCAAACTCTCAGCTAAGGCCCACAGTACTCTCCAGCAACTGCTACCAAACCATCTCTCCAGAATCATGTAACAGTATCAATGTTTTCCAGTCTGCAACTCATGACCCTGAAGTTCCTAATAATGAACCCAAATTGTAGAGAGGAGGAAGGATAGAGATGGGGACATGATCTCCTAACAGATACATTGATATTCATAAGTTGTCAGTCACACAGAAAAATGTGTAAAAGGATATTCACTACTCTTATATATATTAGCAAAAAGAAAAGGAAAACTACTTAGATGTCCAAGTGGAATTGGCAAAGTAAATTTTGGTGCATTCAGACAACAAATATCATAGATTCAGGCATTAAGAATCATTTTTAAATTTAAATCATTTTTAAAAAGTAATGTTCATACCTATTACCAAGTGAAAAGTCAAAACAACAAACTAGATATTCATTATGATCATATTTACAAAGAAAATCCACACAACAAAAATAAACTCACCTGCCATAACATGATATACATGCATTCAAAAATGGCAAGACACTGTATTAATGTATTAATAGTGTCTATTTATGTATAATGGGATTGAGAGTCATTTATGTGATTTTTTTCCTTCTTGATATTTCTGTTTTAGTCTCACATTTTTGACAATACAGTAAACATGTTATTTTTATCAATAATAAAATTAATCATTAATATAAATGTCTTTAACTGCCTGATCTGGTCCGGCACCATGTAATTTGTGTGAAATATCTGCTTCCACAGTTCACATCCTACAATCTGGAATGGCAAGTAAACTACAACTTACCATTCCATGGATTTTCTTGTGAGAAAATGACAGCATCTTGAATTTGTTTAATGCCAGTAAAGTGGTTTGAAGATGAAAATTGCTGCATAAGTGCTAAGTATTGTTATTGATCATTAAAAATCACTCGACGTAGCACAAGTGATTCTCTTCATTACTGGCATGAAAGCCATTTTCTCCAGGCAAAGGGTAAGGACTTACTCATAATATTGACATTTTAAAAAGTGTATTACTAAGAGACATGGTGTGCTGGAAACACTTAACTTTCATTTAAGCCCGTTGTTAGAACTTTATATTTTGTAGAGTCAGTTCTACATGTATTTGTGTCAAATGCTATTATTGCTATATTATAAATTTTGCATGAAACTGCTATATCAATGAAATCTCTAAGAAACAATGATTCATTTTAACAGGAATGTCTCAGGTACAGGTAAGTTTTGGTGAAGTGCTTGTCTACTCAGTACTGGATTGGTGACAATAAAATCTGGAAGAGATAATTATGTTAGACACAATTTTAAGGCTGAGAGAGGATGAGGAAGGGTGTAGGCCTTGCACTGGCTGCTGTGGGCCTGCTGAAGGATGTTTTCTGAGTTTTACCTCCCAGATCCATTGTCCTCTAAGGGTTTTCCAGGCATTCAATTGCTAATGATTACTTGCAAGGCAAGAATTACTGTTATATGTATTTGACAAAGGAGCTAAAGCCCAGAGGTTGTTATTTGATCAATGCCACACAGATAATAAGTTTTTTAAAAGTGCCACGTTACTTTTATGAAGAATAGGGAGATTTTCATTGTCCCGCCCAGGCATAAGGATTAAGCTGGGAAAATGAAGAGATCAAAATTGAGGCAAAGCTCCACCATGCTTCCTGTCATTTCTACCCATGGTGATGAAGTTTACTTTGGAATTCAATCTCATTAAATAAGGAGCTCTTTGTTGTAGGATTTCAGGGAGGTATGATAGAAATAACATAGGATCAAGACATAAAATTTCTATTCTTAACTCTTTTTCTAATTAGTTAATTGTTATTGTTTCTCATATATGCAATAGGAATAATAATATAGTCCATACTTTTATTAGCATTATATAAGATTTACAAATGCAGAAAAATTAAAGTGTTAAACAATGTTTTTATGCATAATATTACTTTAGAGCATTCCTTTAATACTTTGGTCTATTCCCTAACGTATTGAGAAGCTGATAAAAGAGTTGTACCTGTTTCCTATGATTCCATTATCACTCTGTCAGTTGATTCTAAGTCAGTGCAGAGGATGCTTCAAAGAACATTCCTGAGTGCGTGTGCAGTACATTGACGCCCTTCACTTACAATCTTCCAGCTCTTCAGCCTCCATAGATCTCTCCATTCACAAGGAAGTGTGTGCTTTCAATTGAAAAACTCCTTTGACACATATTTTGAATTACTATTGCCACAGAAAGAAAATTTTCAACATTTCATGTAACTTTTTCCTGGTTCTAAAATCAGCACCAGGATCAAGTAGGCTACATATCTATTATGAGTCATTGATCAAATTCCAGGAGCAGGATAGACCCATGCAAGTCTCTTAAGGTATATGGACTCAAATTGTAGAGAAGACTTAAGGAACCTATCTCAAATATTCTAAGGTGATTACTTCTCCTAGTAATGCTAGTTTGAAGATGTTTATAAGATTATATCAGGTATTTGAAAAAATTACTTCCTCCATGTGTTCACAGCTCCCCCTCAATTATAAGCAC
The DNA here is from genome assembly GCA_963575035.1 of Avahi laniger. Lineage (NCBI taxonomy): Eukaryota > Metazoa > Chordata > Mammalia > Primates > Indriidae > Avahi > Avahi laniger. The sequence goes on from CAUYSK010009462.1 coordinate 17,087, forward strand.
CCCATAGTCATTCAGTCCACTGGAGCTGATATTAAAAGTCAAAGAAGAGAAAAAAGGACCAGTATATTAAATTATTTTGTCCTTTATTTACTTTATTTGGTTTCACCCCATGTTTGGTTCCTATTTCAGTGACATGGCTTTTGTAACCAAATCCAAGCAAAAGAATATAAAATCGGGGAGCCCATAAGGTCCTTAACTTAATCACTACCTTTATTGCATTAAAACAAATTATAAGGAGCTCAAATCCAGAGTAAATAAATATCTAAGGAAATCCATGTAGACCCTCTACATAGAAAGTTCTTCTGATTTGGACCCACCTTAACATCTCCAAGTAATTAATCTCCAAGCCACTAGTACTATTAGTAGCAAATCTCTATAAAGTAGGGCCGGGACAGGAGAGTCATTGATCTACTGCTTCACAAAGCCCCAGGCAATATTCAAAGAGGTATAACTTGTGATGTAAGATCGTAAGTTGTTCTAGACCACAACTACACACAGAAGCTAAAAATCACCAGCTCCAAACATAAAAAGTCTTTCAGGGGATGGTTGGATGTTGGGAAATTTTTGAGTAAAAGAGAAGTGGATGTTAGATCTGTGGGCTATAAGGATTTACCATGTCTAAAGATAAGTTATGTTAAGCCAAAACTACCATTTGAAAAGTTTTCTGGGAAATTGTCAGTTTAACTAGTTAGAATTCTAATTAGAACTCTCAAATTCTCATTTTAAAGAAAGAGTGTATCTTCCATAGCATAGTGATTATAAAATAATTTTCAACATGAATTCCTAAGCTTTTAAATAGATTATTCAAAAGAAAGCATCAGTTTATAAAACATGTTTAAACTACACAGTTTGATTCGTGACTGTCAATGCACTGTGAGTGGCCTTGCACTGATTGTCAGGTTGCAATCGTCTTATTGTTTCCTCATCTAGTCAGCAGGAAGAATAAGAATAAAAGGCAGCTCACTTTGCTCATAATGAAATTGATTTCCAAGGATAGGGTCTCAATTCTGGAACATCCTTACTCAGTTTTAATATGGACAAAGCTCATAGATTCAGCCTAGGTAAATGTCCAGAAATATGCTCTGTTATTAAAGGTTTTGCAACTATTTAAGTAAAAATTGAATTTAGCAAATATAGACCAAATATAATGCACTGATGTGAAAAGTACCATACTAGTCATTTTAGACAATGCAAAGATCAATGAAGAGACTACTTTCAAAAGTGTGTGTATGTGTGTGTGTTTGTGTGTGTGGGTTTGTGCGTGCGTATGTTTAAATTGGACATGACACACACATGTACTACACATGGAGGTATGGGAAAAATTTACTTAATTATGTTAAGGCAAATATATCAGTGTTCAATGAGGGAAGTTATTTTCATCTTCGTGCTGAATGAGGAAATGCTAGACATTGTGAAAAGGGGTTTGAAACACCTTCCTTTTGCCATAACCTGCACAATATAGCATAAAATTGTCAGCACTTTATGTCTTTTGTTTAATAGACTTCTATATTGTTAAATGTGCTTACACTTCAATTCTAGAACAATGCTGAAGTTTTCATGCTTTTTCTATAGGTTGATTCTAAGTGTTACAAACCAATAATGGCATTAATTTTACAACGATCTGTACTCAAGGCAGAAGCAGGTAATAAGCTATATCACATTCCTCCTCCATAGTTTCAATACAACAACCCATATATCCATGCACTCAAAATTATAATAATTTCAGTATGCTTCTTATGAGAGCCAAATCTTTCTTTCAAGTAACAGTTGACTTGGTTTTCCTTATTCTTTTCTTCCTTTTTTTCAGTAATATCTGATTTCCTTTCATCTTTTTATCTTGAGAAAGTAAGACATATATCTTCTTTATTATATCCCTAATAATCTCTGGTTGCTATACAGTCTACCTATCACATACACATCATTCCATTATTCTTTTTTAAAGGCTTTTTTCCTGTTCAGACTGGTTAACTGGTTGGTTCATATTCAGCTTTTTTTTTTTTTAATTCCCTGGAGTGTTTAACTGCCACTCTCTTTTATTGAACTCTATAACTTTATTGTATCCACAAATTCTTCAATTGTCGACCTCAGAGGTCGGCAAACTTTTCCTGGGAGATAGCAATTTTAGTCATTGCAAGCCATTCAGTCTCTGCTGCAACTACTCAACTCTGCTGCTGTATTTAAAAAGCAGCCATAAACCATATGTAAATGAATAAATGGCAGTGTTTCAATAAAACTTTATATATAACAAAAAAAAAACAGGCAATGGGACAAATTTGGCCAATGGGCCATAATTTGCCAATCTCTAGTCTACACCATTCACTCATTTGTGTGGAATCTTCAGTGCTATCCCTCTTAGATCCCTTTCTTCTGCTGTGAGATGGAATGGTTCTTTCCTACTAGGTTTAATCACCATTAACCAGTGACTGATGTTTGCTGCTCTCTGTATCAGAGCCACTATTCTGTGCAGCCCATATCTTCATCTTTATTTACTCCCTCATTTTGCTATATCATCAGGTAATTAACCAGTAAAAGTGAATTTGTGATTTTTCTGGTTCCTTACTTGTCTGAAACATCTTTATTCTGTGATCACCATTTGGTTGGTAGCTTAGCTAAACACTGAATTTTAGATTGCATATGATCTTTCCTCAAATTTGTGACCACATTGCAGGGTCAGTGTCAGGATGCTCTTGCACTCCTGTTGCTGAAGAAGAGCCTGATGTTGGTTTAAGTTTAAGGTCTTTAATTCCAGGAAATTTTTCCCTCTTGGAAAATTTTAGAATCATTTTTTATTATAGAAGTTCTGGAGTAATACAATGATGTGAATGTATGTAGATAATTTTTATTCAGATAGTTTTCCACTCAGTAGGACATTTAAATTTGAAGACTAGTGTCCCTTTCATTTCTAGAAAATACATTTTAGTTATTTGGTGATTTATCTCCTTTATCTTATTCTTTTATCTTTTTGGAACTTCTATTAGCAGAAAATTATTTGATTGTTGCTTTATGTTTCTCATCAGTTATCTTAAAATTTCAAACCCTATCTCTTTGTGTTCAATATTTTGACAATATTAATTTCTAAATCTCTGAATTGTTTATTTCAGCATAGTTTTTGTGCCTGAGAGTCTTTTTGCATTATCCAACTCTGTTTTTTATGCCACCCTATTATTCTTAAAAGGCTGAAATAGTATTCTGTGAAGACACTAGACACCTCGTAAAAGTGGCTTTCCGTGACCTCTCTGCTTCCTCAGAGCTACGTATCTCTGTGTGCCTGATCTTCCTCTGCTGTGCTCCTGAATCTCTTCCACTTGAGTCTTGGTTGTTTGCTCATCACTACACAATGCAGCAACTGAGAAACAGGCTGGGGACTCAGCTCACATAGGCAAATTGCATTGCCTGGCACACTTGTCTTGGGACTGAGTGTGCGAGGATCTAGTCATTATCTAGTCATTACATTAATTTATGTGATACGATCTGGGTTTTATTTTTTCTTGAGGCAACAGAAATACACTTATAACAGCTTTGATGTTTCCATGTGAGCTTGTAAGTCTAAGGTGCATTTCAGAAGAAGTGATTTTGAGATCTCTGCATAGCATAAAGGTACTCATGAGTATGGAAAATGGGTTTATTTGCAATATCATGAATGTTTCATTTTTCTTCTGGCATTTATGGTCAAAAAACATATTTAAACTTCCAACTTTTTTTCAGACTTCTTTTCTATGAGTTTCAACTATTCACCTTACTTTCTAGCACAAGAAAATTTAAGATCCAAAAATAGGTGCATTTCATCCTCTTGTATACTCCTGGATAGAGCTGGAACACATTGTACTAAGCGAGGTATCCCAAGAATGGAAAGACAAGCACCACACGTACTCACCATCAAATTGGTATTAACTGATCAACACATAAGTGCACATATAAGAATAACATTTATTGGATGTTGGGCAGGGGGGAGGGGGGAGGAGGGAGAGGGGACTGGTATATGCATACACAAAGAGTGCAATGCACACCACCCGAAGAATGGACATATTTGAAACTCGGACTGGGGTGGGGGGCAAGGGCAACATACGTAACCTAAACATCTGCACCCCCATAATATGCTGAAATAAAAAGAAAAAAACAGAAATAGGTGCATTTCAAAGTTAGAAGAACATTTGTATTTCAGATTCTTCTTTCACAGGGGTATAGAAGAGCATCTTCCCTTAAGGTGACGATTATAGGATTTAATACACAGATAAGTAGATAGAGGCTCAGGCTCTATTTATATATACAGGCTATATTTATAAACAGAAATAGAGAATGGAAAATAGAGATGATATAGATACAGATATAGAAATCTATACATAGATTTTTTTAAACTTGGAAAATTTTGTTTTGGTCCATAATCTTATTATGTTCTGTATTTTTCCAGTGATATTGTTGTTAGAAAATTTATAGAACAAGAAATATTTATTCATTGTTGATATGTAATCAGTGATAAATTTAAGTTACTTTTGACAATAAGTTAAGCTTACAGATTAACTCCATTTTTTATTATAACCATTTTAACAGAACTATTTCCAACCTATGTTTCCAACTCCTTCTGAGCTAACACGGCAATAGGAATATATTTTTTACCTTCAATGTAATAAAATAGCTTCTTTTGATAGGTTATAAAGTGTAGAGATAGCTTTGCTGAGAAATCATATGACTAAATGTTCCAAAAGATTTTAAAAGTTTTTTGTTCGTTTGCTTTTTGTTGTTGGTATTTTGCTTTTTTAAGTGCAACACTCAGGGAAAAAACTCAAATTTCCTTTCAATAGATTTATAGCAGCTATTGTTATAGGTTTCCTTCAGCTGGGCTACTGCTTGGTATGATTCACTCCCTTCATTTTCTACCGTTTGGTCTTTTATTATGCATGAAATATTTTAGGGATTCTTATTTCAAGCCACTTCAAATGTATTTTTAGGTGTTCATGAAATAGACAAATGAATGATTGATAGATGAATTGATAATCTTCCTCGGTAGAGAATACAGATTTCCTAGTAAGTGTCATTAATTTGGAGTCTCTTCCATTATGTACTTTGTGTTTAACATCATAACGTGGAATGTTATTCATGCATTTTATGACAGAACAGGAAATTATATTTTTATCTATTTGGAAATTTTACCTTAAACATTTTGTCCTGCATGACAGCTTTAAAATATTGTTGCTTTTCAGAATGTACAGCCTGCAGCTGCTCTTCAGGGATACTTTTCTCTGAGCACAGCACTTATGTTTGCACTTTCATGCCACACGTGGATCGAGAAAGAAATGGCTGCATTTTTAGTGGGCTGTTCCTAGGAACTAATTAGAATCACAAGCAGACACGGAATTTCACTACTTTCACTATTTACACTACTCTGTTCACTTTGCTGTGTCGTAATTTCTATACATCTTTCAATATGTGGATGCAGGAGATGGTGACAAATTACTTAATCATTGGGAGATATCCATGAAATGAATGTGCTTCTGGTGTGGTTGCCTCCAGGCATTTTCTCTTTCCTCTTCTCCTCTGCAGCCTACTGAAGGTGAATCGTAACCAAGGTAGATTCGGCTTACTGGATGAAGGACGTTTCTTTCTGGCAGAGGAGATTAAAGTTATTCAAGCCAAACACCTGCCATGCATATCTAGCAAAATACCTTGGGCACCATTTTCCCTTCTACTCTGTGAGTCCTACTGTTATCAGCATAGCTTACCATTGGTTCATTTTGTTGTAGCTTTACTTGATCAATGTAGATCTAGGGGAAAAATACCTGAAATATGTTAGGTAGTCCTATGACAACAGGTGGGGTTATTAAATGTGCAAATTTAGAATCAAAATTTTCCTTTATATATACATGATAATGATCTTGTTGATAGTCACTGAACTTGATGAAATTCAATTGCATCATCATACATGATATAAATTCATATTCTATTACATTTCCTAATTGCTGATCAATGTTATGTATATAACGAAAATTCACTAACCTGACACACCTGAACACTCTTAGGGTTTTGTAATTTTTACTTTACTGTTCCAAAAGAATTTTACTTCATCTAAGAGAAATTTTCCTGTAAGGGTTAGTTCTCAACAAACTTTGCTTCAAAGGAATTGCTTTCTTCCGATTTCGCGTTAGGGCCCTTAGGCCACAGTAAGGAACAGGGAAGCTTTGCTTTTAATAAATGGTTAGTACTCATAAAAATTATCATTCTCCTGAGAAAACAAAAAAAGCAAAGACGACAATCATACATAGTGAGACAATAAAGTGAAATAATTTCCTTCACCTAGGACTATGTTATCTCAAGCCTGAGGTTATTATTCAAGAATATAATAAGCCAATCATTTTATCAAGCATAGCAGTATTTAAGTTATGCCTTTCTAGATTTTGCTACATGAACAATAACTGAAGTATGCATCTATTTCTCCATATGGCTTCAACATTTGTTTTATATTTGAAATCATAACCCTCATGAGATCCTTGACAAGATTCTGGGAGAAGTTGCATAAAATACTATGCGAAATTGGTAATGAATGTTCATTATTATGATGCCGTCATATGACATGAAATATGCAGACCTCACTAGCTGTTCCAATTATTATGGTTGTAAAATTCAGTGGCTTAAGCAACCATTTTTTATGCTCACAAATCTGGTAGTCAGAAATCCAGTCAGAGCACCATGGGGACGGCTTTCCTCTGATCCTTGATGTCTGGAGCCCCAGCCAGAAGACGTGAAGGTTGGAGATGGGACATCGGAAAGCTCACTCACTCCTGTGTCTGGCAGTCGAAGCGGACAGTTGGCAGATACTTTATCTCTTTATCTGGGGCTGTCAATCAGAACTACTATGATAAGCCTTGCCACGTGTCTCAGATTTTGTGACATGTGGTGGGGTCCAAGGGACAACATCTAAAGATGGGGAGGAAGCAGATGGAGGTCAGCCTTCCATGACCTAGCCTTGGAATTCCTGCAACACAGTTCTGTCACATTCTTCTTGTCAAGGTAGCCTCAAGCCAGGTCCAATTTCAAGAGGAGGAGAAATAGACTCTTACATCTTGATGGGGATGTGACAAGATTCTGCAAGAACATGTGAGACAAGAAATACTTCTGTGACCACTTTTGGAAATCATAATCTGCCACACTAACCATGAGAGAAATGTCAAAGTTATGTGAGTATACATACATTAAACACAACTAAATTGTCATGGGCATTTTTTCTTAATTGGAAATTTCATCTTCCTTAACAGACATACTTTTGATTTTCTTGACTTTCACCAACATTCTATTATTGGTATAATAATTGCTGTATGGATTTGTTTAGAATCCAGTATAGTTCTTAACACATCGTGTTTGTAAGTGTCTTGTTTTCATCATGTCTTTTTATATAAACAATACCAAATTATTACAAGAGGATGATGAAATAATTTGTTTTTCATTTGTACTTGTTATAGAATTACTGTTCAGAGCTTAAATATCAAGATCGCCTGAGAGATGGATAACAATCACTTCCCATATTATTTTACAGCCAGAGCAAAACAGCATGACATCAAGCAAATGAGGGTTTATAGTTTATCTCACAACATATCTGAATTCAAAGTTGCCCAGGCAATTTAAAATGGAGTCTGACCAAATTAAGAGGTTAGGTTTTGGTCCTGAAAAAGGATATGAATATAGTGTGCATTAGAATGTAAAATAACAAATGTATAAACCCTGAAAATTTATTTAAAGTCATTCGTGCTTGATGACTGAAAATAACAATATAATTCAAATTATAATTTACTTATTAAATTAAAAATACGGATACTGGTTATTTTGATACATACACAATAAATTTCATTCAATATATTATTGAACATTTCTACAAATCATTAAGTTAATTTTCTAGAAAAAAAATCCCCCAAAATTCCATATGTTCTCCCAAACATGATTGATACATACTCTAGATCTAGGCCAATATATAGTACATATGCTATGAGCCACAATCTAACAAAAGTTATTCATTGTACTTAATTTCCTTTTCTATAAAGGCAATATTTAAGATTCTGTGTGCAAAATAATATTGTACAAAATATTAAGTGCATTAGGTCAATGTAAATAAAATTTTCAAAGAAATTACTTAAACATAGTGTACTCAGGTTGTAGAAATATTGAGAATTCTACTGTGCAGTGCCATGGCCTTATATTAAACAGAACACTTTCTGTCCCCAAAACATGTCAGTGATCAGTTCTGATTTAAAATTATCCTCATCTGTGTAAAAAATAAAATTATAAGTGATTCTCTAAAAAAAACAACTTTCCTCTCTGACACTCAAAATAGACCTTATTTTCTGACACATCGCAGAAGTGAAACTAATGGACCACAGAACAGTTGCTGTGCTCAAAATGTCTGTAACAGGGCACACTGGAGACTTTGACATCAGGTGGCTTGCGTCCTGAGTTAAGCAACTTCTGCATCATTTCTTCTGCTGCAAAAGCTAGCCTTTGCAATCCTCTTCATAATCTACTGAAAGGTGCTCCAGGGTATTGCATTTGCTAGTGTGATGATGCTTTTCATAACAGCAAACTATTGCTGAATTCTGAACCTGTTATAGTTTGTTAGTAAAAATTAAAACACTTTTATATCCAAGTGACTTTTTATTTTATGATGCTGGTATACTGTTCAGTCATAAAATGCCACACGGTACTGAAACCAATTGCTTCTCTTCATGGGACGCGTACGCGGTAGTACAATTTACAAATCCTATTGCTTTTACTCTGTAAATCGTGGCCCTTCACGAAATTTGCAAAACTACTTCCTTGATTTTTGCTTCTATCACTTCTTTTCTGGGCTCTCACTTGCTGCTTGCCTTCAACTTTTTCTCCCTATAATGCATCCTTTGCATTGTTTTCTGAACAGTGTCGTACCTTTGCTTCAAATTCTTTATCGGTCCCTTATCGTCAGAAGGATGAAATTTAAAAAATAAAATAAAATAGCCCACAATACTATTTCCTAGCTTACCTACATGACCAAACTCTTCTCACACCATTCTCCATCCTTCCTTTCACCTTTCCTTCCTTCCATCTTTCCTTCCTTTATTTATCCATTCCAAAAATATGTATTGAGATTTTGCTACGTGCTAGAGACTGCACTAAACTCTGGAATACACTCATGAATAAAAAAGCCCAATTTTCTGTTAGGCACAGAGCCTCGCAAGGGGAGGCTGACTTATGCCAACCCATCATTCCCATAAATGCTAAATTGCAACCATGGCATGTGCCGTGAAGCAGCACAGTGTGCAACGAGGGTGTGTGATGCAGGGATTTGACTAGGTAAAAGGAATCAGGGCAGGGAGAGTTTATAGGCTTTATTCTACCACATGGCACAGCATAGGCCAACAGCTGGTAGTTTTAGTCCATTCAGTTGAGGACCTAACATGCTATGCTAGGTCTAGAGAAATAAAAATATCATACGAAATACAGAGATCTTACTCTTTATTTAGTAGTTAATTATCCAAGATAGGGAGGAAGAAACAGAGCCCAGGATTCTCCAGAGGAGGTGGTAGTGACAGCTGAGCTGGGGTTGGAAACACGCTTCGGAATGCCAGGCAGTACCTAGCAGAGTGGAAAGCACATCTGCACAGTGTAGGGGCCTGAGACCGTGTAGTTTCGGGGGCTCTACGGGGCAAGGCACACGGTGCATTTGCCTGCACCTGCCCCCTCAGCCTTAGCCTGCCCTGCTAGCCAGGCCTGGCTTTTGTTCCTCACAGTACTGACCCTTCGAATTGGAAAGTTGAATACTCTACACCATGAGAATATCTACATGATCATATGAAATGTTCATGCCCTATAATAGTTAAAAGGTGTGCAATGGTAAGTGGAGAATCTGTCTCTATTTTATCATCATTTCAATGGAATTACAATAACAACCAACTTCAAAATGAAAGTAGAGAGGATACACAGGCTCACTTCAGAAAAAGTCAAGTCTTGGATGTCGCGGTTATATCAAATACTTCCTTTCTGGGTCCATCGTAACACGGGAGGTCTTTGTAACACTGGAAATTTTCATCCTTTCATTGTTAAATGCAGAAATGTGGATATGAGATACAAGGAGGTGTTATATCTCATAACAAACCAAAATTCTACAATAGAGAGTTTTTTTCTGAGATTCTTAGGTCATTTTTTATTCTTGGAGACAGACCAATGCATTAGAACATCAATCCCAAACTAGGATTTATAAAGTTCTTGACATTTATTATAGGCAACATCTATGAAATTCAAAATATTAACAGAACTATCATTCAATAATTAGGTGAACACTGGACAGCACAAATAAAATAACACAAATTGCTATAAACATTATGCATAATTGTCAGAAATAAGTTTTGTTGAGTTAATGCAGTACATCATTCATTTAACAAATTACTAAATTTGTAGAGCTAATTTGCAATCAGACTACAGTCATAATTCAAATATCTTATTAATAAAAATAGAAGGGCATAATAAATAAAAACACCATCACTAGACCCAGACTACCAGAGTTCAAATCCCAACTCTGCTACAAATTAAATTATTACTTTTTAGAACCTCAATTTTAATGTGATTTCTAGACGAAATGATGTATATAAAGCTTAGTATAGTTCCCAGCATATAGAAAACATTAAAGAGTGAGAAAGAATGAACGTGGGAAAAAAGACTATTGCTAATGAATTTAGGAGTTGAGAAAATGAATCCAATCAACCTGGTAATCTCACTTTGAAAACAGCATCAATATATATATGTCACGCACGACATGGTTTATAAGAGCATTTATGCACTTTAATTTTAAGTGCTATAATTTTGGAATAGACTTATTGTGTCATACATATGCAATGTCTGTGAATTGTCTGACTCTCCCAAAACAAAAGCATTGGTTAGTAGTTGTAATATTTAGAAATGAGAAGATTTACAATTAATTTAATTTCCTTAGTTTTTGTTGTTTCCTTTTATCTACTTTCCTTAACATTTATCATTTCCTTTTTTCCCCCTCAAGATTTAGTCACCTATACTGTTTTTTTCCAGTGCATTATAATTATTTCACATGGAGAATAACAAATTCTAGATAAAGTCTTACGAACAACAGTCTCAAAATTAGTTGCAGTGGACATGACTTCAGTTTGGAAAACTACAGTTTAAGGATGCATTTTAGCTAGTTTCAAGATTCATTTGGAAACTTCACAGTTTACACTAGTGTATTTTAACGAGTGACACACTTTTTAAAAGAGTGTAAATCTACCCATTCTAGAAGATGTTATTAAGTAGATCAGGATCAGCAATACTTCCAAGAATCCAGGACATTATCTATTATTTTGGATTTTTTTAAATAAATATTTTGTTTTAAAACAGTTTTAGATTTACAGAATTATTGCCCATCGGACAGAAAATTCCCATATTCCCCACACCTAATTTCTCTAATTAACAGTTTATTAGTATGGTACCTTGGTCAGAATAAAAGAAATGATGTTGATCATTATTATCAACAGAAGTCAGTACTTCATTCATATTTCCTTAGTTTTCCCTCACGTCCCTCTTTCTACTTCAAGATCCCATTCAGGATAACATGTGACATTGAATCACCGTATCTCCTTACGTTCCTCATGGCTTTGAGGATTTCTCAATCTTTTCTGGTTTTTGATGACTTTGACAGTTTTGAAAATGTTCCTTAATTGGTACCTGGCTGATGTTTTTTCCCACAACTAAACTGCAGTTACGGGTGTGGGAAGGGAGGATCTGAGCAGTTAAGTGCCATTTTCCTATCATACAAAGAGCACATGCTACAGTGTGACTCGTTGATGTTCACTTGGCTTGAGTTAGTGTTTGTCAGATTTCTCCACAGTAAAGTTACTTCTTAAAATTTCTTCCTTTCCATGTTATATTCTTTAGAACAAAGTAACCAGATTTGGTAGACTTAAGAAGTGAGGAGTTATACTCCCTCTCAATAAGGGCAGAGTGTCTGCATAAACCATCTAGAATTCTTCAAAATGGGAAATTGATCTCTTCTCCTCCATTTATTAATTTATACAATCATTTTTTCATTATTATGTACATTGTTTTATACTTTGGATTATAATTCAATATAATACATTTTGATTTATAATCCAATATAATTATTATATCAATTATTTATTAATAATTTAATATAGTTATATTTATTATTTATTAATTTCTTGCTTAAATTGTTTCAGCTTTTGTAGTCGGCAGCTCTTTCAGTAGGCCCCTGTATCCCTTTGACATAGTCCATTACTGTGAATCTTTTTTTATAGCATTTCACTTTCTGGCACAAGTTCATCTTATATATTTTCTTCTCCATTCTTAGAATCAGTCATTCTTCCAAGAAGTCCAGGTTTCTTTATTGTAGAATGGTATTAGAAACCAAGATATAAACACTGAGTGTGCTAGTTGCTGTTGTGGTGTCTTTGCTTCTAAGCCCTATCTACTAACAGAGCAAGGAGATATATGACTATATTCATACAGATACATATATCTATAAATAAATCAAATATAACCATCTGTAGCATTTTAAGCTAATGTAAGTTTATATTGATGTCTAAAAACTCTAGCCCTGTACCACATGGATTATTCTAGCCTCCTCCTTTTATGTATTCAATTTCGGTATACGTGTAAACTGGTTTCAGAATTGCTAACTCATATCCCCATGGAAAATAATATTATCAAGTGGAGTACAGAGTTGATGTACAGTTCCTTTTTCCTTTAGTCTAACATATTTCATAAATTTCCATGGTTACTTTGCTTTTATTCCGACATAGTCCATAAATTTCCACAGTACCCTATTCCCCTACACTTACATTGTTTCATACATTTGTAATATAGTGTGCCTTCCATTCTGGGATCTTCTGAACTCTTAAATGATTTTTTAAAATTTCTGTATATTAAGGTTACTCTTTGTGTTGTAAAGTTCTGTGGGTTTTGATTAATGCATCATGTCATGTAGTCCTCTGAGGTTCACCTATCCAACCTCTAGCCCATCCCAAATCCTTGGTAATACTATCCCATTATATGGATGTTCCACAGATTTTTTAACCATTCACCTATCAAAGAACATCTTGGTTGCTTCTGATTTTTGGTGATTATGAATAAAGCTGCCATAGGCATTCATATGCAGGTTTTTATGAGTACTTAAGTTTTCAAATTTATTGGGTAAATGCATATACACATTATTGCTGGAGTATATGGTAATATTATGTTTAGCTTTTAAAGAAACTTCTGTACCGTCTTCCAGAGTGGACATACCACATTGTATTCCTACCAGTAATGAGTGAGAATTCCTATTGCTCTACATTCTACCCAACACTTGATATTGTCACTTTTTTGAATTTTTAATCTTTCAGATAGGTATATGGTCTTTCATTGTTGTTTTAATTTATAATTTTCTTTTGACAAAAATGGTGATCATCTTTTCATGTACTAATTTTTCATATGTGTTTTTATTTGATGAGATACAGTCATACTTCATTATCACACTTCACTTTATTGTACTTCACAGATATTGCATTTTTTATAAATTGAATTTGCAGCAACCTTGCATGAAGCAAGTCTATTGGTGCCATTTTCCCAGCAGTATTCATGCTCACTTCATGTCTCTATGTCACATTTTGGTAATTCTCAGAATATTTCAAACTTTTTCATTGCTGTGATATATGTTATGGTGATCTTTGATGTTATCATTTTAATTGTTTTGGGGCATCACAAACCATACACATATAAGCCTGAAAACTTAAGAAATGTTGTGCATGTTCCGACTGCTCCAGTAACTAGCTGTTTCCCCTTTCTCCCTTTTCATACTCAAGTCTCAATATTCCCTGAGACACAACAATATTGAAATTAGGCCAATTTATTGAACTCTAAGCATTCATGTGGGGACAAAAAAAAAAAAGAATCTTACATAAAATCTCATCACCACACCCAAGGTTCCATAAATTTACTCCTATGTTTTGTTCAGGAAGTTTTATACTTTTTTGCATTTTACATTTAGATCTATGATCCATTTCGAGTTAATTTTTATGTAAGGTTTGTATTCTTTATTTTGATTCCTTTGTTACATATAACATCAATGTTTGAGGAACAATTTGTTGAATATACAATTATGTTTTCTACATTGAATTGCCTTTGTTTCTTTGTCAAAAATCGGTTGACTACATTTGTGTAGGTCTATTTCTGGGCTCTTCATTCTGTAATTTCAAACTGCAAGTATTCATTGCTGATATATAGAAAGTCAATTGACTCCTATATGTTAACCTGATATCTTTTAACCATGCCATACTCACTTATTACTCTTACTTCCATAAGTTTTTTTTTTTAATCTTTGGGATTCTCTCCATAGCAATCATGCCACCTGTGAAAAGACAGATTCCTTCTTTCCAATCTGTATACCTTTTATTACTTTTCTTGTCCAATTGCACTAGCTTAGGACTCCCAGTACTGTGGTGGATAGAAGTGGTGAGAGAAGACATCCTTGCCTTGTTGAACTTAGAGGAAAAGCATCTAGCTTCTCCCTGGTAAATGTTAGGTTAGCTGTAGGGTTTTTATAGATGTTCTTTATCATGTGTAGGAAATGCCCCTCTACTCCTTGTGTGCTACAGATTTTTTGTCATAAATAAGTGTTGAGGCTGGGCGCGGTGGCTCATGCCTGTAATCCTGGCACTCTGGGAGGCAGATGGTTTGAGCTCAGGAGTTCGAGACCAGCCTGAGCAAGAGCGAGACCCCATCTCTACTAAAAATAGAAAGAAATTGGCCAAACAACTAAAAATAGAAAAAATTAGCCAAGCATGGTGGCATGTGCCTATAGTCCCAGCTACCTGGGAGGCTGAGGCAAGAGGATCGCTTAAGTCCAAGAGTTTGGGGTTGCTGTGAGCTAGGTCGACACCACGGCACTCTAGCCCGGGCAACAAAAGTGAGACTCTATCTCAAAAAAAAAAAACGAGTGTTGAATTTTATCAAATTTGTTTTCTGCAACAATTAATATGGTCATGTGATTTTTTTTTTTTACCTTACTTTGTTGATGTGGATTACATTTATTTTTAAATGTTGAACCAATCTTGTATATCTGGAATAAATCCCACTTGGTCATAGCGCATAATTCCTTTTATACATTGTTGGAGTCAATTTGCTGATATTTTGCAGAGTTTTTGGTCTACATTTATGAGAGAGATTAATCTGTAGTTTTGCTTTCTGTAATGTCTTTGTCTGATTTTGGTATGGCCTTGTAGAATAATTTAGAACATGTTCTCTCAGCTTATCTTCTCTGTTAAATAATGTGGAAAATTGTTATTTCTTCTTTAAATGTTGGGTAGAATTCACAAGTGAAATTGTCTGGGACTGGTGCTTTATTGTTTTAGAAAATTTTGAATTATTCATTCAATTACTTTAATAGACATAGGGATTTGAGTAATTTATTTCTTCTTTTGGAATTGGTCAGTTTGTGCCTTTCAAAAACATTGGTCCATTTTATCTAGATTTCATCAAAGAAATTGTTCCATTTTATCAAATTTTTGGACATAGTGTTGTTCAGTGTTTCCTCATTATCTTTTTAATGTCTGAGGGATCAGTAGTGATGACCACTCTTTCTAATATTGATAATTTGCAGCTTCCTTCTTTTTTTCCTCTGTGAACTGGACAAAAGATTGATCAATTGCACTGATTGTTTTCTTTTTGGTGTTGTTTATGTTTTCTATTGTTTTCTTTTTAAAATTTCATTTATTTATGCTGTACTTTTCAAAAATTATTATTTCCTTCTGCTTGTTTTAGGATTATGTTGTTTTTCTTTCTCTAGTTTCTTAAGGAAGAAGATTGTATTATTGATTTTAGATCTTTTTCAATATATATATTTAATACTATAAATTTCCTTCTAAGGATTGATTTTGCTATATCTCATAAATTTTGATAAATTTTGCTTTTATCTTAATTAGTGAAAAATATTTTTAAATTATTATTTGGCTCATTTGTTATTTAGAAGTGTATCATTTAATTCTCTAGTATTTGAGGATGTTTCACCAACTTTTCTGTTATTGATTTCTAATTTAATTCCATTATGGTCTGAGAACACACTTTGTATGATTTCTATTCTCTTAAGTTTGTTCAGTGTGTTTTATGGTTAAGAATGTGGTCTTTTTTGGTGAATGTTCCATGCTATCTTGGAGAAAATGTGTATTTTTCTATTATTGGATAGAGTATTTTAGAAATGTTAATCAATTCAAGTTGATTGATAAAGTTCTTTAGGTTATCTATATCCTTATATATTTTCTGCCTGCTTGATCTATCAATTACTGACAAATAGATGTTGAAATATCCAACTATAATAGTGCATTTTTCCATTTCTTCTTTCTATTCTATCAGTTCTTGCCTCATGAATTTTGTTGGGTGCCTGCACATTTAGGATTGTTATGTGTTCCTGGAGAATTTACCTCTATGGCATATGTAATGCACCCTTTATACCTAAAAATATTTTCCTATTCTGAAGTCTATTTTGTCTGAAATTAATATAGCTATTCTGGCTCAATTTTGATTTGTGTTCCCACAGTATATAATTCCCCATCACTTTACATGAAATTTGTCTGTGCCTTTATATTTAAAACAAGTTACTTTCAGACAATGTAGTTGAGTTTTATTATTCACTCTGACAGTCTCTGTTTTTTAATTGGTGTGTTTAAACCATTCACATTTAGGTAATTATTGATATAGTTGGATTAATATCTGCCATGTTTGCAACTGCTTTATATTTACTGCATTTGTCATTTCTTTATTTTCCCTCATGTTCTGCGTCTCATGGCCTTAATTCAACATTTTTAATGATTCTAATCCATCTTCTCTTAGTGTATCAATTACACTTATTTTAAAATATTTCAGCAATTTCTCTAGTTTAACATCTACTATTTTAATTAATCTAAATCCACTTCAAATAACACTACATGACTTCACATGTACAGTCATGCTCTAACAGAATCTTCCCAATTCCTCCCTCTTGTCCCTTCTGACATTTCTAACATTCATTTCACTTATCCATATATTAATTGCATTTTTACTATTATTTCTTTAAACAGTTATCTGTTATATTTAAACATAAGAATTAAAAATAAGAGATTTTATTTTACATTCATTTATTCTTTCTCTTTGTATAGATCCTTCCTTTCTTTATGTAGACTCAAGTTTCTGACTTATCATTTTCCTTCTGCCTGAAGAACTTCTTTTAATATTACTTTTAGGGCAGGTATGTTTTTAATGATTTCCCTCAGTTTCTGTTTATCTGAGAAAGTGTTTCTCCATCATTTTCCAAGGATAATTTTACTGGATATAGAATTCAAGGCTGGTGTTTTTTCCTTCAACACATTAAATATTTCACTCCATTATTTTGCTTGCATGTTTTCTGATGGTAAGTCTGCCATAATTTTTATCCTTGTTCCCCTATAGATAACATTGTGGGTTTTTTTTTCCCCACTTCTTTGGCTTCTTTCAAGATTTTGACTTTCATTTTTGGAGTATGAATGCAATATACCTGAGGTGTATGTGTGTGTGTGTCTGTGTATTTTTAAATTTAGCCTACTGGTGCTCTCTGGGCTTCCTAGGTCTGTGGTTTAGATCAGTCTTTAATTTTGAAAAGTTCTTGGCCATTATTACTGCAAATATTTCTTTTGTTCCTGTCTCCACTCTACTTCTGATATTCAAATTTCATACATTTTTATGCTTTTTTATATTGTCCCACAGTTCTTGTATGTTCTGCTCTGGTTTTATTTCTGTTTTTGTTTTCATATTTTTTTTTCCTTTTGCATTTCAGACTGGGAAGTTTCCATTGGCCAATCTTCAAGATCCTTGATCCTTTTATTTTATCTTATTTTATTTATTTATTTTTTATTTCAAAGTATTACAGGAGTAAAAATGTTTTTGGTTACATGGATCATTTTTATAATGCTTGAGTTAAGGTTAAAAGTGTGCCCATCACCCAGACAGTGTTCACTGTACCCATTAGGCAGATTTTTGCTCATCCCCTCCTCCTTCCTCCCTCCTGCTTGATTCCGGTAGAGTTTTACTTCACTCTATGAATGTGTGCTCATAGGTTAGTTCCAGTTTAATAGTGAGTACATGTAGTGTTTGTTTTTCCATTCTTTAGATACTTCACTTAGGATAATGGTCTCCAGTTCCATTCAAATTGTTACAAAAGGCATTAAGTCATCTTTCTTTATGGCTGAGTAGTATTCCATGGTATATATATATATCACATTTTATTAATCCATTAATGAATTAATGGGCATTTGGGTTGATTCCACATCTTTGCAATTGTGATTGTGCTGCAATAAACATTCAAATGCAGGTGTCTTTTTGATAAAATGACTTCTTTTCCTTTGGGTAAATAGCCAATAGTGGGATTGCTGGATCCAATATAGGTCACCTTTTATGTCTTTGAGGAATCTTCATACTGTTTTCCATAGAGGTTGTATTAATTTGCAGTCCCACCAACAATATATAAGTGTTTCTTTCTCTCCACATCCATGCCAGCATCTATTGTTTTGGAACTTTTTAATTAATAAAAGCCATTCTGACTGTGGTAAGATGATATTTTATTATAGTTTCAATTTGCATTTCCCTGATGATTAATGACATTGAGTATTCTTTCATATGTTTATTGGCCATTTGTCTATCTCTTTTGAGAAGTTTCTGTTCATGTCTTTTGCCCACTTTTTAATGGGGTTGTTTAATTTTTTCTTGCTGATTTGCTTGAGTTCTTTGTGGATTCTGGTTATTAGCCCTTTATCAGTTGTATAGCTTGTGAATATTTTCTCCCATTCTGTAGGTTATCTATCTGCTCTGTCAATTATTTCCTTCGCTGTCAGAGCTTTTTTAATTTAATCAAGTCCCATTTATTTATTTTTGTTGTTACTGTGATTGCCATAAGTTCTTTGCCTAGATCAGTATCTAGAAGAATTTTTCCAACATTTTCTTCTAGAATTCTTAGGGTTTCATGCCTTACATTTAAGTCCTTTATCCATCTTTAATTAATTTTTATGAGTGGTGAAAGATATGGATCCTGTTTCATTTTTCTGCTTGTAGGTATCCAATTTCCCCAGCACCATTGATCCTTTTCTCAGCTATTTCAAGTTTCCAGATGAACCCATGGAAGGCATTCTTCATTTTTGTTACTGTGTTTTTTCCTAGCATTTCCTTTTGATTCTTTCTTAGAGTCTCCATCTTTCTATTTACATTATCCAGAAATTCTTGTAAGAATTATACTTTTACCATTGAAGCCCTTAAAAAATTAATTGTCGTTATTTTAAATCCTCCATTTGATAATTTCAACATCTGTGTCACATCTGAGTCTGGTTTTGATGATCACTTTGTCTCTTCAGAGAGTTTTTCTTGATTGTTACATGTCTTGTAATTTTTTTTAAATACAGATATGATGTTTTTTTATCATGTAAAAACAAACTGAGGTAAATATTCTTTCCATGTAAGGATTTATATTAATTTGGCAAGGAGCTGGACTGTGTTTAAGGTTTTATAGCTGTAGTTACCGGAGGCTTCCTCTATTGTCTACGTGTCTTCTCTTGACTTTGGCCCCCTACATAATTCATCCCAGAGAGTCTGTGTCTTGTAGCTCTTTCAGCTATAATCCACTGTTATTATACTGGAGAGGTAGTGGTGTGATTTAAGGCATGAGAGAGAGGAGTGTCTTAGTCTTCTAATTAAAC